>CANYBF010403929.1:0-14148 GCA_948192965.1 Dalechampia spathulata
TGTTGGAGTTGATAAAATTGCAACCTAAACTTGAAGGACCAAATCAAAATTCTACATTTTGCTAAATTCTACTGATATGAATTATCAGTTTTTGTAATGATTTAAATTCAGTTTAATATTTCTTTTACTTTATTTAGATTACGAAAGTCAATAGAGTTGTTGTACTCAGTTGCAGAAAAGTATGGGCAGTAACAGGGACTTAGGTAGTGACAGGGACTTAAACTGTAATTTTACTTTTATAAGGATGTTACCGCTTACTGCAGTTTTTTGTAACAAAAAAAATATATCAGTAAGGAAGGTTTACAGCTTTCTTTTGAATCCATATACTTGCCATTAATATAGTTTAAAAGACCTTGCTGTTTACAAGTTTTTTTTACATACCTGAGGGTAACTCTGTTAGTCTTGTACAGTCACTAATATCAAGGCGATGCAGATGGATTAAATTGCCTATATCTTTGGGTAACTTCGCAAGTCCTTCACACCCACGTAATATCAATGTTTGCAAGTTTATCAAATCAACAACCCATTCAGGCAACCTTTCAATTGCAGTGCGAGATAGGTTGAGATATCGTAAAAGCTTCAACCCTCCAACATGAATTGGTGAATCCTTGATCTGATATCCTGCAAGTGATAGCACCCTTAAGCATGCTAACTCAGGCACCAACTCATGCAGCACCTTTGTAGTCAAGTAGCATTCTGATACTTGTGTTTCCTCCATGATTGGCATTGCTAAGAGTGTTCGCAACCTCCTCATTTTCAGGAAGACATCAAACTTCTGCCAAGTGTCAAATTCATCACGAGTGAATGATGCATGACGAATCATTCCATATGATTTTTCATCCTCCAACTTATCTCCTGATTGAAAACATATTCCTGAACTAACATGCCGAGCCAAATCATTCATGAGATCATGCATCACATATTTCGATGCAGCAGCACTTGATGGTTGAAAGAATGATCTTCCTAATAAATCATTAAAATACTTATTACCAACTTCCATTTGACTCTTTTTCTTTCTATCCCATAACAAGCCCTCAGCTGCCCATAGAGAAACCAATTCATTTTTGTCGAACACATAATCCTTGGGGAAAACAGCACAATAAGCAAAGCATCGCTTTAGATAAGAAGGAAGATGAAAGTAACTCAACCTTAAGGCTGGGAGTATATTGCTTTTATCATCTGGAAAATCCCATATCTCGCTATTTGACACATCCTTCCACGCCTCAGGATCGAGATTGCCATGTAAAAGACCCCCAAGTGCTTTTGCTGCCAAAGGCAATCCATCACATCGCTTGACGATTTGTTCGCCTACTTCTTTCAAATCCATGTGGTTATCGAAATTTGTGGCTCCCAAAGCATGTTGGGCAAACACCAACAGGCAAGCATCGTGTGACAATTTGTGGAGATAATAAGCAGGACAAGTACCCATCATTGACGCAACGTGCCCTTGGCGAGTTGTGACAATGATTGTCCTTCCCGGCATTCCCACCTTGAAAGGAAGAGAAAGCTGACACCAGAGATCATAATTGGCGGTCCATACATCATCTAGGACAATAAAAAATTTCTTCATGGATAGCTTCTCCTTGAGTTTTATCTGAAGTGAATTGAGATCCATGTTCTTGTTATCTCCTCCTGGTTGTAGAATTGATGCAGTAATTCCGTGAACATCAAAACCCTCACCAACAGACACCCAGGCTTTGAAGTCAAATTCCAAAGGGGGATTTTGGAAGATGAGTTGAGCAAGAGTAGTTTTGCCTAGGCCCCCCATCCCAACAATCGGGATTACAGAGAGGTCTCCATCACATGCTCTAGCCTTCAAAATTTCAATAACTGCATTTTTGGCTTCATCCCTGCCGTGGATCTCTGATATATCCACTAAAGAGGTTGTGGGTGGTCTTTCGGTTATTCGGTTGTTCTTGCTTCGACCTCCCTCGGCCAATTGTAGATCATTTTTTTCTTTCATGATCGTTTCTAATCTCCCGGTGATTTGATTTATCTTGGAAACCATCTCAACATTGAACTTAACACTTCTCAAGTTGAGGTTGCCGCAGCAAGTGGGCATGAATTTCTTCATCTTGCTTGTGCCAGATTCTGGAACTCGTCCATCCTCCGAGTTGTGAATAACCTGATGAGTTGCAAACTCATCAAGAACATCCTCGATGTCATAGGCCAAGTGTCTGAGCTCTTCAAGCCACACATTCACCAAGCGATTAGCCATCTTCTTCTCTTCCGCATCTTCAAGAACTAGATCAATTTTCTTCAACATGCCCTCCCACTTCTTGAGTTGGTCTCTGACTTTTCCTTCACGAGCATAGTTGAGGACCTCGTAGGAACCAAACTTGTCAAACAGCAGCTGAAAAGAAGCAGAGAGAATAGCACCTCCTACAGTAGTGATGGCAGCTTCCATGGCAGTAGGGATGGATGAAGAGGAAAGAACGGAGTGGGAAGTAGAGAGCAAGGAGAGCTAAGAAAGGCAACAATTGGCGTGCTTGAAGCAGTCGTGGGCATGGTCTTTGTAATTTTCTGATTCAATAATATTAAAATATGTCTCTTCTTAATTAAAGAGATTATATTATATATCAACTACATAATAAATCAGATATTATATTTATATTTAATCCAATTGAGATATAATTATATACAAAATAAATAATTTTCTAACAAATTACAAATATGAATAAACATAAAATAAATATTATATACATGAAATAAATTGATAGCATAATTCATTTCAATTATAAAAGTAATTATCATATTCTACTTATTAATATTAAATAACATCTAATAATATTTAATATAAATTAAAACATTAATAATGGAGAAGAAAGTGCCAGGAAAGTTGGTTTTCTTTCTTGTACATTAATGGAGAATAAAGAAAATTTTGTACAGCTTCCATGGCGCTAGAATCAGTAGTTAAGCATCTACGGAAAGCAATGGATGGAAGCAAAATTGAGATAGAAAAGGGAAAGTAGGCAGGCAAGACATCACAATTGGATACTTTGACCTTAAACTTGTATGCTAGTAAGGTGGGCTGAGATGAGAAAAGTAGAAATGTAAATCACAAGGAGGAGGAGGAAGAAGGATAGATGTAGCTGTTGGCAAGTTGCATTAACAAATTATAATTAATGTATAGAACTATAGAAACAATGAGAAGTTCGGTTACCATTTGGACATTCCTAATGGAGAAGAAGGTGCCTGGAAAGTCTGCTCTCTTTCTTGTGAAATGGAGCAAGTTAGGATCGGCAATCTTGTTCATAGTAAACGTTCCCATATCTCACTATTTGACACATCCATCCAGACCTCAGGATTGAGATTTGCGGGTAAAAGACATCCAGAGTGCTTTAGTTGCCAAAGGCAATCCATCACATCGCTTGACAATTTGTTCGCCTACTTCTTTCAAATCCATGTGACTATTGGAATTTGTCACTCCCAAAGCATGTTGTGCACACCAACAAGCAAGCATCTTCACTCGCGGGTTAGCCATCTTCTTCTCCTCCGCATCGTCAATAACTAAATAAATTTTCTTCAACATAGCATCCCACTTTTTTAGTTCGTCCTCTATATCTCCTTCGCAGGCAAATCTGAGCACCTCATCGGAGCTCAACTTGTCGAACAGGGCCTGAAACGAAGCAGAGAGAATAGCACCTCCTACAGAAGTGATCACAGCTTCCATTTCTCAAGAAATCAGTACTTACTGGAGCAATCACTGGCAGGATAAATAAAAGAATAGAATTAAATTCTTGCTTTTTTAAAATAATACAGAATAAAGAACAATCAGCTGCACAGTACATAACAGTTAACATGGATTAGATACACGGCCCAATTTTAGAGGGAAACAAATGAAATTAGGTTTCAACGAATCCCATGATCCTCTAAGATAGGATGGGTAATTCAATATTTATTATCAGATTTCTTTTAAATTGGGTTCAATCCGAATCAATTCAGGTAGTTCAATTTTATCATATTAAGGAATGAGATTAAATTTTAGCTGAGAAGCAGCGTGGGGAATTATTAAAATGATGAGGAGGCATGTGTGTGGGAAAGACATGAAGGAGTGTGATCAGCTGCTGCTTTTGTACTTGTTTTCACCATTGTCGTTTAGTTTGGTGTTTCCATGGAAAATCACCGACAATTAGATAGTATCATAGTATTGAGAGAAATCCTGTCAACAAAGGATTTGTTTTCAATCCCTGAATGGGAGATTTGTTTCAGCAGCTGCTTCATTTTGTAGTGGCTGCAATTAGCACAAAACCATCCATATTCATATCAACAATTTGATGCGCTTTTGTTCTGTCATGGAGCACGTATTCTAGTTCACTCTTGATGGCGTTAAGATATACTCCGATGAATTGTTATCCTAATTATGATTAGATGGTACATAGACGTTTGTATGAATAGCAAGAAAACAGAGAAGTAGTTTCCCCAGCTGCATCTTCTTTTAAAATTAAAATACACAAATGTTACAACTTCACTCTTCTGTCAGAAGAGCAATCTGCGAGTCATTCAGTGATCACATTTGGGTTAACTGGTTGTCCTGACAACTTGTTTGATGATTACTACAGCATTACAGAAAACGCCATGCAAGCTTGACTTGAATATCCGGTGACCTGTAGGCCTACGGAATGACTATTAATTAGTATCAAACTTCCCATGTTTGTTACTATTATTGAAATCTTTGGATTAGTTTATACAAGGAATAAGATGGATAGTCATATCGCCGGCATAAGACAAATAGAAAAACAGGGCAGCACTCTCGTACCTATATCAGAACGCTGCAACTATGGCTTGTGGGTGGATGATAAATTATCCCATCTTAGTTTCCTATCAGCTGCAGAATACACAGTATTCCAGGTTCACTTAATTCAATTGTAAATTCAGCATTAACTAGTTTCACAAACCGACGATCATTCATTTATTTAGCATCAACTGATTCAGAATTAGAAACCATTTTATTAACTATCATTGCATCTAACTGACCTGTAGTTGGTGAAATTCTGAAAATAGCCCCATCTCATTTTCTCCTGTTCCTTTGAACACAACAGAGAACAAGTTAAATTTAGCATTGACAGATTTTGGAAATTTGGCAAGAAACAGAGACACTAGTTTACCGAATGATTCCACCAGGGGAGGCTTCCCATGCATTTATAATATCAACACTTCATTAAAACAACTGCAATGTCAAGCTTTAAATTATTAGTGGAATCGGGAATTTCATTTATTGTCTCGGAAGAAACAAAAAAGCAGAAAACATTAACAGATTGCAATAATAACAAGGAATTTGATTTGGAAATCAGAGAGTGCATAATAAAATAGTACCTCCTCATTATCGATCGTAACCGAAGGGATTTGGGAAATGATGGACAGAGATTCTGTCCTTTGTTTTAAGCACCATTTTTTCAGACCAGGACAATCGCGGATGATTAGCTCGCCAAGTGTTGGAGGGAAGTGCTGAGGCAAGGATAGGAGTTTTGGGCAGTTAGAGATTCTCAAAGAGACTAGAGAGGTAAGACTTTGGAGGGCAGTTGAGATGGATGTTAGACTCATAAAACCACAGATTGCAAGAGTGATAAGGGAAGTGGGAAGCAGTGGTTGGCCACCATCATCTGAAAGGGAATCAAGCATTCCCGTACTTGAAATATCGTCAATTTCCAAGTAGGCGAGAGAAGACAGTGTGAGGAGTCCCCACTCTGCTATTGGCTGTCTGCAATTATCGCAATCCCTTATCGCAAAGAAGTTTAAGTTTGGAGGCAAACCCCCTTCTGGAAGGGACTCCACACCTCCACAGCTATTTAACCATAAAAATTGAAGAGAGGAGATTTTATGCAATCCATTGGGCAGTGCCCTCAATTTCTTACAAGAGCTGATATGTAAATGGGTAAGAGCAGGAAAAGCCAATTCTGCTTCCGGAAAACATTCTAATTCATCACAAGAAGATATGATCAGCACTGTTAGACGAGAGAGGTTATTTGGAAAAGCCAATCCCAACGTCTTAAGCCCATCACATTCCTCGATCCGAAGAGTCTTGAGAGAATCAGGAAAAGGCCCGTTTTGAGGGTACTTGAGAGATGGACACCCGCAAATTATTAATTCCTCAAGCTGGTACATCTTGTTAGCAAAACCATCCACCGGCACAGAATCCAATGAAAGGCAACGTTCCATTCGAATATGGGATACACTGTATGGAAGACCTGTTGCTGGTAATGACTTCAGTTTATCACATTTCTCTATACTAAAATATTTGAGATGTGTGAGTTGGTGTAATCCATTTGGCAGCTTCTCCAAATTACAACAATTTCTAATTTCCAAAACTTCAAGATTGCAAGGCAATTGCTCTTCCTCTCCCTCTACCAATGACTCCATTTCCTGGCATTCCAAGATCACTAAACTTTTTAGAGAAGCAAGTTTGTCTAAATTAGTTCCATCCTTCCACAAGTACATCAATTCACCGCATGCTTCAATTTTCATATATCGGAGGACCACCAAGTCATGTATCCCCACTTCATCTAAACTTCCAAGTCCAGAAATGTCCTTCATCTCTAATGTAGTAAGGGACCTGTAATCAAAAATGCTTCTGAGAAGGGCCCCTTGACACTTTTCAACGTAGAGTTTTCGAATAGATGGAAAACAACTGGGCAATTTTCCAACAAGCTTCAAACAATCACAAATTGTAACATGGCGTAGTTTAGGGAACATAACTGCAGCAGCGTCTTCATTCAGATCATTAGAGCTGCAGGTCCATTGCTCTAAATTTCTCATACCCGCAACTGTCAAAGTCTTCAGTGAAGGAAAATGTCCCACCAATGGCAGTGACGTGATGTTCCCACAATCCACGAGTATAAGGTTTACCATTTTAGTGAATATGGGATCTCCTATCCATGCTGGAAATTCACTTCCACCATATCCTATAATGGAAAGGCTTGATAGATTCTGATGAGGCGGTCTTAATAAGTTGAGTACCTGCAATTCATTCCTTGGATTTCTTGAATCATTCAAATCCCCTTGTACCCATTGCAATTGCAATTCTCGAATGCCACACTTTTTCTTCATTTCTGCAAATTCTGCATCTTGAATATCTACCACATTCTGCAGCCCTTGAATGCAAAGCTTCCCTTTTAGCATAAGTAGGTTCTTCAACTCTGACAGCTTCAATCCATTGCTTTTCCCACAATGAACTTTGGCAAAATCTCCAGATTTCTCAAATTCCCAATCTGTGGTGGCATCTCTTCTAATTTGTGTGTATCTTGGACACCTAAACACTGTAAATTTGTCAACTTCTCAATGCCCAAAGGTAACCTCTTAAGCTGCCAACATTGACTGAGGTCAAGGCAATGCAAATTGATTAATTTAGCTATACCTGAGGGCAACTCCGTTAGTCCTGTGCAGCAACTAATATCAAGGCAATGCAGATGGATTAAATTGCCTATACCTATGGGTAACTTGGAGAGTCTGAGACACCAATGTAAAATCAATGTTTGCAAGTTTATCAAACCAACAACTGATTCAGGCAACCTTTCAATTGCAGTGTGAGACAGGTTTAGATATCGTAAAAGCTTCAACCCTCCAACATGAATTGGTAAATCCTTGATCCGATATCCTGCAAGTGATAGCACCCTTAAGCATTTTAACTCAGGCACCAACTCATTCAACACCTTACTAGTCAAGTTGCAAACTGCTGCATCCATGATTGGCATTGCTAAGAGTGTCCGCAACCTCCTCATTTTCAGGAAGACATCAAATTTCTGCCAAGTTTCAAACCGATGACGAGTGAATGATGAATGACGAATCATTGCATATGATTTTTCATCCTCCAACTCATCTCCAGATTGAAAACATATTCCTGAACTAACATGCCGAGCTAAATCATTCATTAGATCATGCATCACATATTTCGATGCAGCAGAACTTGATGGTTGAAAAAATGATCTTGATAATAAATTATCAAAATACCCATTACCGATTTCTCTGATTCCCCTCTTTTTCTTTCTATCCCATAAGAATCCCTCCGCCGCCCATAGAGAAACCAATTCAGTTTTGTCAAACTCATAATCCTTGGGGAAAACAGCACAATAAGCAAAGCATTGCTTTAGATACGAAGGAAGATGAAAGTAACTCAACCTCAAGGCCGGGAGTATATTACTTCTATCATCTGGAAAATCCCATATCTCACTATTTGACACATCCTTCCACACCTCAGGATCGAGATTGCCATGTAAAAGACCTCCAAGTGCTTTTGCTGCCAAAGGCAATCCATCACATCGCTTGATGATTTGTTCGCCTACTTCTTTCAAATCCTTGTGGTTATCGAAATTTGTAGCTCCCAAAGCATGTTGTGCAAACACCAACAAGCAAGCATCATCTGATAATTTTTGGAGATAATAAGCTGGACAAGTACCCATCATTGATGCAACGTGACCATGGCGAGTTGTGACAATGATTGTGCTTCCCTGCTTCCCCACCTTGAAAGGAAGAGAAAGCTGACACCAAGAATCATAATTGTCGGTCCATACATCATCTAGGACAATCAAAAGTTTCTTCATGGATAGCTTATCCTTAAGTTTTATCTGAAGCGCATTCAGATCCATGTTCTTGTTATCTCCTTCTGGTTGTAGAATTGATGCAGTAATTCGGTGAACATCAAAATCTTCACCAACAGAAACCCAGGCTTTGAAGTCAAATTCCAATGGGGGATTTTCGAAGATGAGTTGAACTAGAGTAGTTTTGCCAAGGCCCCCCATCCCAACAATCGGGACTATAGAAAGGGTGTGTCCATAGCACGCTCTAGCCTTCAAAATTTCAATAACTGCATTTTTGGCTTCATCCCTGCCATGGATCTCTGATATATCGACCAAAGAGGTTGTGGGTGGTCTTTCTGTTATTCGGTTGCTCCTGCTTAGACCTCCCTCAGCCAATTGCAGATCACTTTTTTCCTTGATGATTGTATCTAATCTCTCGGTGATTTCATTGATCTTGGAAACCATCTTAACATTGAACTTAAAATTTCTCAAGTTGAGCTTACCACAGCAAGCGGGCATGAATTTCTTCATCTTGCTTGTACCAGCTTCTGGAACTCGTCCATGCTTCAACTCCCGAAGAGCTTGATGAGTTGAAAACTCATCAAGAACATCCTCGATGTCATAGGCCAAGTATCTGAGCTCTTTAAGCCACATATTCACCAAGGGATTAGCCATCTTCTTCTCTTCCGCATCTTCAAGAGCTAGATAAATTTTCTTCAACATAACCTCCCAGTTGTTGAGTTGGTCTCCGAATTTTCCTTCACTAGCATACTTGAGGACATCATAGGAAGCCAACTTGTGAAACAGCATCTGAAAGGAAGCAGAAAGGATAGCACCTCCTACGGTAGTGATGGCAACTTCCATGGCGCTAGAATCAGCAGTAGTTAAGGATCAGCGGAAAACAAAGGTCGGAAGCAAAATTGAGATAGGGAAGGGAAAGTAGGCAGGCAAGGAAAACCTATTACAGACTTTGACCGTAAAGTTGTATTCTTGTAATGTGGGTTAAGATGAGAAAAATAAAAATGTAAATCAGAAGGAGGAGGAGGAAGAAGGGTACATGTAGTTGTTGGCAAGTTGCATGAACAAATTATAATTAATGTATAAAAATAATAAGAAGTTTGTTTGTATAGTAAGGCAGGGGAGAGATAGAGAGAAAGACACAGCCGGCCAATGGTACCACAGTGCGGAATGACGTCGGAGCTTGGAATCTTCCAATGAACCTTGAAAGCAAATTGGGCAGAAGGCTTCAGCAGGACATCCAATTTATGCCACATTATATTATTATATAATGTTCCAACACCAGGCTCTTCCAATACAAATTCTTACATAACATGATAGAAAGAAACAAAACAGTAGCCTCCCCTGCTCCCCTGGATGCTACGTTACGCCTTCTGATGGAACTAAAGCCACATAAGATATTGTTTTCGGGGAATTTCACAAGCATTTCTAGAGAATCACTAATTTTAAGAAGATGCAGTTCAGGGAATCTGATCTAATCACCTTAAATTCGTCAAGTTGCTTATGCCGGAAGGTAACTTCTACACCCACTAACATCAAGGCAATCCAAGTTTATGAAATTGCATGTGCTAAAGGTAGCTTGGTTAGTTAGCTTAACACAGCCAGTATTATTAGGGCAATGGCTGTGGACACCTATGGGTAACTTGGGTCAGTTCACCAAACCTTACGTAATATCTGCATTGTGATATATCGTAATATATATATATTTTAAGATTGTATAAATCAAATAAATAATAAATCTAAATTATTTGCTTCTGATTTTATTTTTATTATTTGTGAGCATCAAAATGATAATTCATGAAATATGGTTGTTGATGATTCATCCCAACTTCATCCAAACTTCCAAGCCCAGAAAAGAAAAGTCCATCTCTAATCTAGTGAGGGACCTGAAACAAGAAATGCTTATGAGAAGCTCCCCTTGACACTTTTCGACACAAAGTTTCATTGATGGAAAACAACCGGGCAATTTTCCAACAAGCTTCAGACAATCATGAATTATAAGATCGTGTAGTTTAGGGAACATAACTGCAGCAGCCTCTTCATTCAGATCATTAGACCTGCAGGTCCATTCCTCTAAATTTCTCGTAGCCACAACTTCTAAAGTCCTGTGTGAAGGAAAATATCCCGCCGATGGCAGTGACGTGATGTTCCCACAATTCTGGAGACTAAGCTTTTACCATATTGGTGAGAATTGTAAGTGGGCATGAATTTCTTCATCTTGCTTGTGCCAGCTTCCTGAACTTGTCCATCCTCCAAGTCGTGAAGAGCCTGATGAGTTGCAAACTCATCAAGAACATCCACGATGTCATAGGCCAAGTCTCTGAGCTCTTTAAGCCACATATTCACCAAGGGATTATCCATCTTCTTCTGTTCTGCATCTTCAAGAACTAGATACATTTTCTTCAACATGACCTCCCACTTCTGGAGTTGGTTTCTCTCTTTTCCTTCAGGAACATACTTGAGGACATCATAGGAACCCAACTTGTCAAACAGCACCTGAAAAGAAGCAGAGAGAATAGCACCTCCTGTAGTAGTGATGGTAGCTTCCATGGTGCTAGAATTAGGAGTTAAGGATCAGCGGAAAACAATGGTCGGAAGCAAAATTGAGATACAGAAAAAGAAGGGAAAGTAGGCAAACAAGAAAAACTAGTACAGGCTTTGACTGTAAACTTGTAGTGTGGGTTGAGATAAAAATAAAAATAGACAAGGACGAAGAAGAATCAATGTCTGGTCTAATTTTATTTATTTGATTTGTTTATAAAATTAAGAATAAAATTTACACATTTAATAAAATTTTTTGTTTTTAATACTTCTCAAAATCTCTTTTTTTTTTTTGCACGTGGGAGTTTTAAAAAATTCCCTTGATAATATATAAAATATAATGGTTGAAGCAAAGAGGGCAGACATCTGTACGGATAATTGGCAATAACTTGTGGTCTATATAATCCATGTATAATAAATACAAAAGGCAGCAATTGGTTGGTTATTGGGATCGTTTGGTCCTTGTTGAATCCATTGCAACCTTCACAAGGATTAGATACATGCCCCAATTTTACAACCTAACAAATCCAATCAAGTTCATTTTGCAGTGGCTGCAATTTCATGCGCCTACCCAGTTCTCAAAACACTTTCTGATACAAGCCAACAAGTCCATGCATGCCAGTTTGATGCAGCTATGGTTGTTAAGTTGCTGGCGCATAAGCTTCACCTCTTATTCATATCTGTGTACTATTCAGACATTCATCATGGAGTAGAAGGTGAGAGGAAAGTTGTGTCTGTGTTTTCTTGTGAAATTTCAAATACTAAGGCGTGAAATCAATTAAAATAATCACAAGTTTTAATAAATAATTGAAAAGCCTTTTTCTTTTGAAAGGATATGCCAAATGGAGCATATGTGGGGGAACAAATCAGGATTGGTAATCTTATTCATAGAACAACTTGAATTAATAATCTTATTCCCCATCTCCCCTGGCTGCTACCTTTCGACTCCTGATGGCACTAAAACCACAAAAATTGCTGTTTTCACGATGTAATTCTTCCAAATCACTTTCACCGCCAGGTTTCCTATTTGTCTGTCAGAAATGCAATTTGCCTGTCATTCACTGACAAAATGTGGAATAAAAACTCTTCCCACCACTTCTTCCTTAATTACTATCCACATTCCAGATACCGGCATGCAAGGTCGGCTTCAATCTCCAGGTAACCTGCAGACTTGCAAAACGGCCATCAATTAGTACCAACCCACCTCCCTGAATCTGTTACTATTATTGCAATCATTATATTTATTTAGACGCCTAATAAGCATGTTCATGGCCAGCAGTGAGCTTACTAATCATATCACCAGCAGAAACAAAAATTGCAGAAAAGCATAGCTGCACTGGACCCTATATCAGAAAGGTGCAAATGTGGCTTATGGGTGGTTGTCAGATTAGTCCCATCCCATCTTGGTTTCCCATCCTCTGCAGAATACACAATATTGCAGTTCCAGCCAATGTAATGGTAAATTCAGCATCAATTAGTTCGACAAACAGACAGGCCATTCATGCTGATTCTGGTCAAACTTTCGTAAAATAAAGCTGCAATGTCAAGCTTTCAAATATTAGTCGACTGGGGAATTTAATTTATCGTCTCAGGAGAAATAAAAAAAGTAGAAAACATTTAACAGATTGCAATAATAACAAGGAATTTGATTTGGAAGTCAGAGAGTGCATAAAGAAGTAGTACCTCCTTATCTATCTCAACCTTGGGGATTTGCGAAATGATGGAGCGAGATTTTCCCCTTAGTTTTAAGCACCATATTTCCCTTTGTTTTAAGCACCATATTTTCAGACCAGGACAATCGCAAATGATGAGGTTGCCAAATGTTGGAGGGGAGTGGTCCTGAGGCAAGCATAGGAGTTTTGGGCAGTTAGAGATGTCTAAAGTGATGAGAGAGGTAAGACTCTGGAGGGCAGGTGAAATGGATGTTAGACTCGTAAAACCACCGATTCTAAGAGTGTCGATGCAAGGGGGAAGCACCGATTCTAAGAGTGTCGATGCAAGGGGGAAGCAGTGGTCGGCCAGCATCATTTGAAAGGGAATCAAGCATTTCCGTACTTGGAATATTGTGAATTCCCAAGTAGCTAAGAGAAGAGAGTGTCTGGCTGGGCGAGGCAACGTGGCCGCCGGTATAACTGGCGGCCAGGATGCCACTTCGCCATATTTTAGTGGGATAATTACGGAATTACTCAAATTATATAATTAGGTTTTCTGAAAACCCGGCATATAAAAGTTTTCTTTCATCTTTTCCCAATTTCTTTTACACTTACAATATTCTCAATTTTTTTTTCAAGAATACCCACTTCTCATGTATGACGTGAATTTCTCTTCTTCTCCAAATCATGCCCCATTATCTCGCTGGCTCAATTGATATTTTTTTCCTTCTTTTCTCTCCAATCTTCTTCACTTTCTTTACTGTAAATAGTTCATTTTTATTTTCTTCAAAAGATTAAGATGGGAAAAATGAATGTTGCTAGTTGTAAAATCAAGAAAGCATGTTCTGCGGGTAAAAAAACAGGGGATAATGTTTAGCTTTCTTCTCTTCAAGTAACCGAACACCCGATTCTAAGAAAGAGAGCTTTAGGAAGAGAATCGATTCATACTGGGTCTTTAAGAAACCCCAAAAAATCAGATATTATAATTGAGGAAGCACGTAAAGAGACTGAACGAGGCTCATGTAAGGTGTATTCTTTCACTTTTTATTAATTTTAAATTAATTGAAAGTTTTATTTTTGGTTGGTTTCAATGATGTTATCAATGTTGCTTGTATGTATCGGTCAATTTTTTCATGGTTTCGTTTGTTTTGGGCACTGCTATATTCAAATGCTATTTGCATAAAGATGTTGTTTCCTTTGTCATGTTATATTCAAATGTTGTTTGTTTACATATCTGTTATTAGTATACTATAGGTTTACAAATGATTTACATGTGGTTTACTATTTGTGTTAAACCTTATTTAGTTCATTTTATGTGATTGTTGAATAGTTTATTTAACTGGTTTGATATCTTAGGGTTTTAAGTAGGTTTTTTCTGTTTTCACTTTGTTACTGCTATCTTATGTTGAATTGTTGTTGTTTAC
>CANYBF010404156.1:0-12438 GCA_948192965.1 Dalechampia spathulata
ATCATCATATCATTTTCATTGAAAATTCTATTTTTAATTTCTAATATCTATTTTAATTATATAATTTACTAATTTAGTTTCAAAACTAAGTTTTTCATTCCTTAATTCCATAAAATTGCATTATTTTAATCGCTTACATCATCAAATTCAATTATAATGTCATAAATAAAATTTTTATTCAAAATTTTCAAAATTTTCATATATCTAATTTAAATTAACACAAGTACTATGGTCAAAGCCATTTTATCAAATTCACTCTATATAACTCAAAATCCACATTTTAATACTGTTTAACATCAATTTTAGGGGTTTCGGTAAAATTTTCAATTTCCACTTTTGAGTTTTAAACTTAATTATTACCATATACTTATCATCATAATCATAATTTCATATCATTTCCACATCAATAACATATATAAACATGATATAATGTCAATTATGAATGCATAGTGAATCATACAGTTTAGGATATGACAAATATATTAAAGCTTTAAATTTTACGAAATTTACTATAAAGATTTGTATGTTTGATAGTTTTACTTATTCTGTTATCATAAAAAAGATGTATATTGTATCCTTTTTGCATCTTTTTTGTATCATTTTATTCTTTATTGTCATCTTATTTAATTATAGTAATTGTTGTTTGTTTTGCTTATAGTTGATATGTATTATATCATTATAGATGTGGTTTCATTAAAAGCTACAATTGACATACATAAGATATACATTTACTCTACGAATATAATTTTTAGCTAATTTTGCATTTGAGTTGCTAATCGAAAAATTCTCCATGATTGTAAAACTGATACACAATACTTTATGATATTTCTCATTTCCTTTTTAATTTCAAATAAAATTTTAGAAAAACATCATTTTTTATTTTTAGTGGTGAATAATCTTCTTTGAGTTAATATAAAATCTTCATACTTGAATTCTCATTCTTGAAATTAATTTATAGTAAAATTGATTGTTGAAGAATATTGAATAAGTATTTTAAGATGGAATGATAATACATTGGATATTATAATTGGTATATGTTTTTGAATCTATTTATTTATTAGTGTGGGATCTTTCATTCTTTTTTTTCTTTAGTCTTTTATCATTTCTTCATTGATTTTTTGTTTTCTATATTTATTTCATTGAAATTTTTTGCTGTGTATTTTTGTTGCTATGTGTTTTGATTTTAATCCTTTTAAGTGTGTGTGAGTTTTGAATTTTTTTGTTGTGCATTTTGATTTTAATATTTTTCCTTTTTTCATGATATGATTTTTTCTAAAAATTTGATATTTTTGAAAAAAGTGAGAATTGATAAAATTGAAAAAATATTTTTGAGGAGAGATAATTTTGAAAAATTCGCTTATATATATTTATTTTATATTAAAATAAATGATAATTAATAATCAAATAATGGCTCTCCAAATTTTTAGGGTTTTTTCAAAAATGTTATTTTAAAATATTTTTATAAAAATGTGTTCAATTAGTAATTTATCATATTATAAATTTAAAATTAAAAAATATCACATAATATTACACATTTATAATGAAAATAACTTTTACAACCCCTTAAAATACTCCTTTAAAAAGTATAAAACTTACAAAATTAATTAAAACTATTTCTTTTTAATCATTTAACAAATTTTTTCTTTTTCCTCTAATTTTTTCTTCCTTTTCATCTATTAATACTTCTTCTTGCTCTTCATAATTTGATAAAAATTGGTAAATATTTTAATTAAAAGTTAAATTAACATAAAATAAAAATTAAATTTTAAAAAATAATAAATAAATAAAATAATAAAATACAAAATTAAGGATAAAAATATAATTTGATAAAAATTGATAAATATTTTAATTAAAAGTTAAACTAACATAAAATAAAAATAAAAAAAAAATTTTTTTTAAAAATGAGAAATAATATAGATCCTTTTTTTTTTCCTAATCATTCTAAATTCTTAAACCCAAATTAAAGAGCCGATACGGTTTCAGTATTAGAGGCCCAGCCCATTCCTTAAACCCAAATTCTTCCGATCTCCATGGGCGCAGCTGAAACCTTTAAAATGATCGGCTACTTCGAAGAAATCAAATAAATTCATCAACCGTTTCTTTTATAATACTGTAATCAATCGCCGCTCTTCACTCCTTTGTTGGTTTAGTTGTATCATTTGAACTCTCCTCATTCAAATGAAGTTTTCAAAATCAGAAATTTGTTCTCATAATTTATTTCTCAATCTTTAGTTTTTTTTTTCTCAATCAGAACCTTGTTAAACCCTAGTAACTGTGCATTCCATGATTATCAGGGCATGACCCACTTCTCTAAAACTGCTTAATTATTCATTGAACATTCATTGATGTTGGTTGGTCTTTTTGTTTGAAAAAGTTTTGATTTTTCTTGTTTTCTTCCCAGAGCTTATTCAGAAAATGGCTTTTTATGGAACTGCTAAGCGCTCGCTTCAAACAATGTTATTTACAAGGCTTGGTTTATCTGCGCAAAATTATTCCTCGCTATCTGCTTTTGGAATGATTTCTCGGCAGTTCAGTGCTCAAGCTCCTGCAGCTGCTGAGCAAATGAATCTTATAAAGCAGTTGAGAGAACGAACTAGTGCTCCAATAAAGGACGTCAAGGCTTCGCTAGTTGATTGCAATTGGGATATTGGTAACGATCAATGAACTTTCATTTGATTTCGTAATTTTTCTTTTATTTATTGGTTTTGTTGAAGTTGTAGTATTTTGGGTTGTTTTGTTTAGAGGCCGCGCAGAAGGATTTGAGGAAAAGAGGGAAAGTTTTAGCCTCGAAAAAGTCGGGTCGAGCTGCCACTGAAGGGTTACTTGCTTTGGCACAAAACGAAGGCAAGGCTGCTCTTATTGAGCTTAATTGTGAAACTGATTTTGTTGCCAGAAACGAAATATTTCAGCATTTGGTTAGTGGGTGTAGAGCATTTTCTTTTATTATAGCCGTTTTCCTATAAATCTCTCTTTTGCAAACTGTGAGTAGTTGATTACCTTCAACTTGGTCCATTCTTGTAGGCTTTATCTTTAGCAAATCAAACTTTGCTGGTTGAGAATACTGACCAGCAGGTTTCTGGGATCCATTCTATTGGACTGGAGCGTTTGGAGGTTAGAGTTCTTTTTTCATGTAGTTCGGACAGTTCCTCTGTATTGCATTAAATGATTATATTCAATACCACTTCGAGTAATCATATGATATTGTTTTGTTTGCTTTGAGTAATCATATAATATTGTAAATTTAGGTGAAATTGAATTTTGTGGATAACTTTTGTAATAAAATTATCTCAATCAGGATTTGAGGTTAGATCTCAAACATCCAAAAATAAGTGGAGAAACAACAGTCCAGAATGCAATTACTGAAGTAGCTGCAATCATGGGTGAGAATGTGAAACTCAGAAGGGGCTTTGTTATGTCTGCATCTTCACCTGGTGTTCTGTCGACCTATCTTCATACAAGCCCGCAACCAGGTAAACTGTTTTAAAAGCTGTACTTTTTTAAAGATATGATCTTGTATGTAGATGGTTGTATGCAGGGTCTTTCTTAACTCTTTTTATTAATTGGAGTGTATGGGGCTGGTGAGAAGTGTCTAATTCTGTTTGCAAAATTGAATTTCTATGGTTCTAGGTTTGGGACGGATTGCTGGACTTCTTTCTCTTGAAATAGAGGA
Organism: Dalechampia spathulata; assembly: GCA_948192965.1. NCBI lineage: Eukaryota > Viridiplantae > Streptophyta > Magnoliopsida > Malpighiales > Euphorbiaceae > Dalechampia > Dalechampia spathulata. Next base: position 3,671 of record CANYBF010404156.1, read on the forward strand.
TCAGAATAGCCAGTTAGATGCTCTTCATCTCGTTGGATCAGAATTGGCAATGCATGTGGTGGCAGCAAAACCGTTATTCTTGACCAAGGAACTTGTTTCCTCTGCTGCATTAGAAAGTGAAAGAGAAGTTCTTAAGTCTCAGGTAAACAAGACTCAATATTGGCTGTTGGTTGCTTTATGTTAGATAAAATTAGAAGATTGCTTAAAATCCTACACAGTGTAGCTTTTTTATCCGTTCTTAGTTTTGTTAACCTCTTATGAACCTATCTCTTGCTGGATGGCTGTTGTTTCTTGTCACCCGATGGTTACTTGATGCAGTTCTGTTTTGCAATATCCATCAACAGCATCTACGAAGCTTGGGGAGTAACAAATTTTAGATTCAATAACATGCATCATTGAAGCACAATCTTTTATCTTATTGCTAAATCTGGATTTCAGTGTGAATGTGGAAAATAATGGAATATGATGCATTTCTATGGAATTATTTGGGAATTATTAGTTTGATGATGAGGAAGTTATTGTAGTGACCTTTGGTCCGTGGCCTATATAGGAAAGTTTTCAAGCCAAAGAAAACCATATGATTTGTGTTATCAGAGGAATTGATTTAATTGAAATTAGAGGATCAGGATCAGTATAGCTGGTTTGAAGTAAATTTTTTTCTTGGTTGGGTAGTAATCACACCCTCTGTTTTCAGTACGACTGAAATATTTGTCTAGAAACTCCTTAGACCAAAGGGGCGTGGAGCCAAACTAACAGCAATGACAAAAACAAGTTCACAATCATCTCGCACAAAACCAATTCACTTTTGCTAGACTTTAATTTACTCTACTTTTATGCTACTCAATATCCTCATTCACCAATTTTCTCCGCTTATATACCACTTAGTATGGTCAACCCTTGTATTATATTTCAGTTTGCACAATACTTGAATATGAGAAGTCTTAAAATAATTGATTCTTATCTAAGATTAAATTGGCATTGGTGTTAATTTAAGATAAATTGATTAATGGTCTCATTCCATATGTATTCAAACTGGAATTCTTCATGCTATAATTGTGATGAAAGATGATCAAAACATGTACTCTATTTGCAACAATTACCTTATGAATTTTTCATCCCATCAATCCCTTTTTAGAGGATTGTACAATTAGGCATCTAGCATAAAACTGCCCCTTTGTTTATCCCGGAGATTGTCTTTATCGTTTTGATTTTTGAATTCATGAGTGGTGTACAAGTTTGGGCTCTAGCCCTGCTTAGGCAGGATTAAAATGATGATTAATTGTTTGTAACTTTAGTAGGCTGAATGGTTTATTTTTCTTTCCGTCACCCTCTGTATAAGTGGGAAGGTTTTGGAAGTATCGTTTTTATGCTGTCTCAGTGTAATGTTTTGTAATGACCTTATTTTACTTTTTAAAGATTTTAATCATGAATATGGTTTATGTGGCAGGCAGAAAGTACAGGGAAATCTCAAATGGCAATAGAGAAAATGGTAGAAGGACGATTGCGTAAATACTATGAGGAAGTTGTTCTTTTGGAGCAAAAGTTTATAATAAATGATGCAATAAACATAAAGGTATATTGGATGACATTATACGAGTTCTCTCTGCTTATATGTATTTCTTTGTCTGTCTTCCTCTCCCTGCCCTGACATTAGTGCCATTAGAAGTTTCTTGGTTCTTATTCACTGCTTTAGAAGTTTTTGATCTTGGTTTTACTGGATGCTTTATTTACAGACAGTATTAGATAATCTATCCAAGGAAGTGGGATCACCTGTGAGGATAGGGAGCTTTTTCCGAATGGAAGTTGGAGAAGGAATTCAAAGGTAGGATTAGCTTTTTTATGTTCATCGTATAACTCTTTCATCACTATGCCCATAAACTAGGTTGTAGGTCAACCTGAAATAGTGGCCACTAAACTTGGAATAGACCCAGATGGTGCGAAATCATGCAGAGTCCAGCCTCATAATATGAGATACCACCTGCTTCAAGTTTGTGGTATATTGCAGTGCTTTTGTATTTTGTTTCGCTCTGCTTTGGTGGATATTGTAAACTGGTAGGTGCTCTTGAGCAAGCTCTATAGCCATCCAAAGATTGTTGTTTTTCCTGATAACAGGGAGCCTTATTATATAGGTGATTGTGCATCTGGCCATCTGGATTTATTCCAAGTTAAGTGGCCATTATTCCAGTTTGAGCTACAACTTATTCGATGGGCGTGGTTATTGAAAAAATTACCGACTAATATCTAGCTCTTATTGACCATTGTGGTTGGCAGGGTAGAGGCATCAGGTGCGGATGAACCTGTGGCTCAGGCTGCTTGAATGTAGGTGCTTGTGCTCCTCGGTCCGTTTCTGCATGTCAGAGAGACATCGGTCTAAACAACGTTGTTGCAAAGACGAGGGCATACTTTGCATTATAATCATTTAATGGTTCCAAGTCAACTTCCCGGAACTGAACATCTTAGTTATTGCATCAATCAATTGATTCCTTTTGTGAGAGTCTTGATATCAATTTTGTTAAGAATATGAATGGCAGACTTGGATCTGATTACATGTAGCTCTTCTCCAAAGTGGGAGAGAAAGGGATAAACAGTCATCTATTAGGCTGACGTTTGTAATTTATTTCACCTAGTGTTGCTAGCCCGGGCCTTGGAAGGTCAAATGATTGTTTCGAGTAAAGGCGAGTGTGAAATTTGAAATGGTTGATAGAATAATAAACTTTTGTTAGTTTTTCCGGCTGGATGAATGAGTAAAGACTGATGCTTCATGTTTTCAGCAAGTCAGCTTTATGCCAAGTGCTATTGCCATGGATGCGTGATTATACCTGTATAAGTGGTAAAATTAACAGGTTTATGTTGATCATGACAATGTTATGTTCTTACATAAAATTCCAAGAGGGACAGGCTTTTCACAGAAGGTTTACAAATTGCGTAGGAGAGGAGTAAAGAGGCAAAAGAAGTCTAATGGAACTTGAGGCTAGTCAAGACATTGTTGTTCACAGGATCTGCCAGGTGATCCAGGAGATTTTGGTATGGTCCTTCTCCAGTCACTAGAGCTTGTACAAAGAAACCCAAGATTCCCAACATGGCTAATCTTCCATTCTTCACCTCCTTCACCTTCATGTCTCTCATTGATTTTTCATCTTTTCCTAATCCAAGAGGGTTGAAAATTGGACCACCTGGGTATGCCGGGTCCCCAGATCCACCCAAATACTTCTCTAAACCCAGAAAATATTGCTTGCCCATGGATCCTGGGTTTGCCCAATCCTGGAATCTCCTGTGCTCTGCAAAGCCAACGAGTGCCAGCTCAAATACGAACAGTGTGTATGGGTCTGCCCAGTAGCTGTAGGTTCCAGCAGGTGGGATCACACCAGTTTTGAACCAAGGGAGTGCTGTTTCTGGTGGAATTAAACCTGCCTTCCCAAGAATTTCTGGTGCAATGGCACCTATTGTTCCTACCATGGCGCATCTTCCGTTGAAAATTTCACCATATGCTAACCATCTAGGCTCAATGAACCCTCCAGGGCCTTCTGGGTCTGAAAGTCCAAGTGGGTCAAATCCATAGTCACCTGGAAGGCTGTGTCACAGAATGAAATATTAACTTGACATGCCAAGATCTGACCATAACAAGTTCGTCTACATGGTTAAAACGAAATCAGAAACAATGAATTACCTGCCATCCAAGTAAGTAAGACTTTGCTTGGAAGCGAACCATAATTGCCTATCCGCTCCTTGCTGAGAATCACCACAAAAAAAAAAAGAAAGAAATTCAGAAGATAAATGGCATCAAAGACTAATCGATTTTACCTCTTAATTTCTTGATAAAAACACCAAAAACAAGATTCAAGATTCCTTTCTATAGAAACCAAAACGAGAACAGTGGCGAGAGAGAGACCTTGACAGGAGGAGTAGAAGATGCCCTAACAACAAAGGAACCGCTCTTCCTTGAAGACCCAGAAGAAAACTGAGCTGGTCTAGCAACCAGAATCTGTTTAGCAGTTTCAACCGAAGAAGTAAGAGAAGATGAGACTAGTACTTGTGTTGCCATTTCTGTAATTGCTTATGTTTTCCCCTCTCTGTGATCTGTTAGTTGTTGTGCTACTGAACTAAGAAGATCGGTAGAATAGTAGCACAATGTGCCTGGAAAAAGCCAATGCCTGGCAAGAAATAAGAGCCACGTTAAACCACTTGTTGTTGTGAGCTCGAAAATCTTGGCAAACAGGAGGCATTAGATCAGGTTAGGATCTGGTTGGCCAACAAGGAGCTCACACCTGGCTTGGGTTTAATGAATTGGATAGAGGATATTGCCATCTTCCCTGCTAATCAGCTTCTATGCCACGTGGCAAGCTGTCCACCATTATTGTCATATAAAAATCTTGTTTGTGCTTTAGCTTATTGATGGACTGGATTCTTGTGGATAATCCTGAAAAGAGGTACGGGTTGTTCATGACGGGCACAAGCTGCCAGAATCGGCTCATATCCGGAACCGGAATCATATTCACTTATTTGGACCCGTTTTCTTCATGATCGAATCAAAATTTACAAAAACTTAAAACTTGAATTTGAAAAAGTTGAAGTTCGAATCCTGCCGTAAATTCAGGAACTCTGCTCGTCAAATTATCTCCTGGTTCTTCGACATTAAAGGCATTTGCATCCAGAAGGCTTGGTTTGAGCCATATAGCTACTAACACAACAAGGGCTCTCCAAATTAAACAGGCATGAGTCGATGATGAAGTCTCCAAGTCCTGGATTTAATCCAATTTCATAGGGAACAATTTATAACTGAGTCATGATAGAATACGAACACATGGGTCTTAATTTTCCAATCAAATCCGCACCAAGGATGACAATTGTCTCCATCCCTTGGGCCTTTAGGTGAATGGTCTCAACCTGGTGAAATTGAAACACAATTCCAGTTCAGTAACATCTTCTTCTGCACCATACATCTTCCTCCATTAACAGCAGCTTCGGCTTCTACAGGCCTTTTACTTCTCTGATATCTGCAACAATTGCCCACCAAAAGAAAAGAGGGATTGCTGACCATCTTATCAACCGACTTTCCAAAACAAATCAAGCCCATATACCAAGTTTTTGAACAACAGATGGAGTACCGTGTCAAATTCCGTCAAAGAAAGGATCTACAATCATAAAAAACGTGCTACTGCACTGACCCGGCCATCAATTTGACAGCTTCAATGGTTGAGCATCATTTTCATATTCAACAAAATAATTGGGTCAAATATTTTTATATAATTATGTATTACATTATATGATATTATACAACTCAACATCAAAATATATGGTTACATTATATTTTTTTATCATATTACATCACACATTATAAATACAAACACAAATCTAAGCATTTATTTGCTTAAAATAGCAACCATTTATAATTTATTTTTATTACGCCCATGCAGGGAACGTAGTGATAAATAGGACCCATTTTCAGAAGCTAACTCTGATTGATAAAATCAACAAGTTTCTTCAACAAGACGTCTCGCTCACTGCTGGAAGAAAATAAGTGAAAGCAATGGTCCTCTTCCTTGGTCTCGTAGAATTCCACTTTCCCATTCCATCCGCATCCGCCCACCGCCTTATAATACCCTTCTCCTCTGTTCCTTAGCCAGTCTTTCCCTGCCACACAAACTAACACTCTTTCACACCCCAGTTTCGACAGATTTGGATCCACTGCCGGGTTTAGCTTCGGGTCATCATCACGTCCCGAGCTAGCCGGACATAAATATTTGTACATTTTATCTTCCTCCTTGCCCCCGAAGAATGGATGCACTATCAGCAGGCCCTTGATCTTGACGCCCTCCAATCCAATTACCCCAGCTTGAATTGTGACATAATTGGCTATGTTCGCTCCAGCACTCTCGCCCGTTATAAAAACCTGCCCGAAATCAACATGCTTGTTTAGCCATGGTTCGGGTCCAAGCCCATGAGAGTGGCTGGCTACCCATTGGAGCCCAGCCCATGAATCATCATACCCGGTTGGCAGAGGATGTTCAGGGGCTAGCCTATAATCAATCGAAATGGCGACCACGTTGGCTTCAATAGCCAAGGAAGTAAGCAAGTTTTTAGCGGCAATGTCCATGGCAGAGCCAGCGCAGAAACCTCCACCGTGGTAGTGAACTAAAAGCGGCAACTTCTGATCTGGAGTCTCGAGCTTCGGCAGGAAAACTCTGGCGTTAACACCCGAGTTGATCATAACGTCTTTGAACTGGACTCCGGTTGGTGCGTCAAAGCCAGCAGGAACATGATCAATGACCATGTACCTCTCCACTCGACCATCCTTGAAAACTTTGAAGAAGGGAGGAAAATCATGGATTATTTCATCAGTAGAGATTGAATCCATCACGAAAACTGACGGTGTGAAGTAAAGAATGCTGAGATTCTCTTATAAATGCTACAAAGCGAAGTTTAGGGAACCGAAAGTCTAAGCAAAGGCGAGGGCCGACTGGTAGGTGGCTGTGTCTTGGGCATATCAACAACATGATCATACCGCAATTGGCATGGTGGGTGGCCGGCTAGATCTACCAGTCACCAAGGAAGGTTGCGTTAAATATAGAAACAGAAATACACAAAAGATTATAGCAGAAGATTTTGATGTGGATCAAGAAAGTCCATCCTGTTGCTTCGTTTTAATATTTACAATCATTGCATGGTGAACGATGGGATCATTATCATTTCACTAATAAAGTCTGTTGTTTGAATACTTGGATCAATCGTAAGTCAAAGAAAGAAAGATGTCAAAACTTGTAGCAACAGATTACGGAAGGTAGACCATGTCAGGCCACCAGGGTGCTTCTCTAGAGGCAATTCTAGATGAAATTCAATGTTTTCTTTTCACTATTATGTTATCATTATCATTAATTTTAGAAGTAAGAAATTGAGTATTAAAAGATTTGTTAGACTCACCTTTTTAGCTTTTAATGATTAACAAATCAATTTAAGTTAATTTAAGTTGAAAATTATGAATATATGTTTGGTACGAGCGTACGTGATCACATACGGGCGTATCACTGTTGTGTATTGCATTGTACAGCCATATGACTGGCCGTACCACTTGATGTTTTAGTTTTAGGCTTGGTATAGGCGTATTAGTCTGGATACAGGCGTACCATATTTTGAGTATTGGTTCGTACAATTGCACGGGTTGGTCGTATCATATGTCAAATTTGACAATAGCTTTTACGCGGATGTACCATGTGGGTGGTATAGCCGTACCATATCCACTGCCCAAATTTGTATGGAAGTTTATGGAGTGGTACGGGCGTATGGGATCATGTATGGCCGTACGCGTCCTTTTGCAGAAACTTTGGTTTGTAAATTTAAGTGTTCTAATCGATCTATTTTGTAATGATTACTTTATAACAGATCTATTTTGAGTGTAGAACATATTTAAAGCTGAGGAAACACTTTTGCAAGGAAGTAAGCTTGTTAAAAACTAAATCATTCTTGTAATTGATTTTATCTCTCTTTTTTATTCTTTTACAGCCCTATCTTTGTTTCAATGATTGTTTGGGTTGGTGAAAGTTAATGCTTGGGTTGGTGAGAGTTAATGTTTGGGCATTATTGATGTAATTGAGAGTTTGAATATTGTGAGTTTGATTATTGTTGTAAAGGTTTGAGTGTGAATCTTGAAAACACTACAGTTGAATTCTTATAAGAAGAATTCATTGTTGTATTTATGAAAGAAGTTTAGTGGAACCCTAAGTTGAATCTTAAGAGAAGTGGACGTGTTACACTCGCACGAGAGACCCTAGTAGTTTGTACACTAGTATACATGTATGTATGTATGTATGCTTGTTACATCCACTCTTCACACTTAGAATATACTTGGATGATTAAATGCTATGGGTTTAGGGTTTAGGGTTTAGGGTTTGGGGTTTGTGGTTTGGGGTTTGGGGTTTATGGTTTAGGGTTTAGGGTTTATGTTACGCCCGCGTCTAGGACCCTAGGAGTTTGTATGTATACACGTATGTATACATGTATAAATGTGTGTATACGTGTATGAATTGTATTTGATGAATGTGATTGAGAATGCCTTAAGGAAATGTATGTGGAATGATTGTGTGTTGTTATGTGTGTGTATGAATGTATAATGAGGATATACGTATTTGCTTGTGGTTGATTATGTGTCGTCGCCTTATCGGGAAGCGTGTCTTCTCGGTTGGATGAGGGACGATGAGTATTTGTGCTTAGGATTGTGATTATAAGTGTGTATCAGGTGAGTGAGGAAGTTGGGGATGGTTAGGGATGAGTTTAGGCTTGCCAATAGGCAAGATTATGCATGGAAGTGTCTGTAACGACTCATGAAGTGGCATCACGACTCGTTACAGAAGGTATTTTGAGTGTGCATGATGGTAGGGTGTTTTAGGTTGCTGTCACGAGTCGTGACGGAGTGTCACGAGTCGTTACAGAGTGTTGGGCTTGATTTCTGAAGGATTGTTGTGCGTCACGAGTCGTGACAGAATGTCACTAGTCGTGACATGGGGCGTCACGAGTCGTGACAGGAGTGTCATGAGTCGTGACAGGTGTTTCACGAGTCGTGACAGGGGTGTCACGAGTCGTGAAACACGTTTCACGAGTCATGACAGGTGTATCACGAGTCGTGATAGTGGGTTACACGTCATTTCTTTGACTTTTTGAGGGTTTTTAATCGAGCTTCCTTCGTAAGTTTCTTCATTTTCTCCCGTTATAAACTTTCTTAAACCCTACCAATTCTCCCATTTCTTCCTTCTTAAATTACCAAACCCTAGAGGAAG
>CANYBF010404186.1:0-16564 GCA_948192965.1 Dalechampia spathulata
CCAAAATAACTACCTTTCAAATTATAACAGACTCACGAACATACCCGATCGGGTATACTTAAGAAGCGAAACGGGTATGACAACTTACCCGAACGGGTAAGATGCATACCCAAACGGGTAAGATCAAACTTACCCGAACGGGTAAGTGCCATACCCTAACACAATCCAAAGATACCTGAACGGGTATGAGACACACAAAGACAAAAAGACCTAAACACAACCCTAAATTGAACCCTGAACTGCACCAGGATGAACCAAGATGCCCGTGAGGGCAAAACGACAAGGAGATAGGCTCGCTTCATCCCAATCAATCTGACCGATCCAAAATTAGGGTGCGACAAACAACTAAACATACACGCTAATTCCTTCTCACCTTAACAAATAAAAACAAAATCGCTCTTCAACTTATCCTTAATTTGATCTAAGCCTAAATCAATATTGATCCTTATGAAATAGCTCCTGTTGGCATAGAGATCCCTTCATCACACGCGTAACACAAAGCCAGTTAGAATCAAAAGGAAACGTATGGGTTAATGAGAAGAAAAGCTTCGGTTTTAATGATAGAAACTGATTTTATTCAGATTTTTGGTTTGAAACAGCAAAGATACAGATACTTGGCTTTGGTTAAGAAGAAAAACTAAAAAAAAAGAATTAATTTCATCAAACCTTGTTGCATGAGTCGGCTAATACTCCAATCGTGAAAAACAAAAACAGAAGGAAGAAGATGAAGCAGAAGTGCGGTTCCATGGTGATTGATCTTCAGCTTTGAATTAGAGTTTGCCAAAATATAGAGTGGTAGATTTAAGAAGAAATAACTTTGGTTCAGTCGACTGATAAGAGAGGAGAAGCAGATGGGCTACTTGGTATGGTTTTGATATTTTAAAAACATAAGAAGCAAACAAATACCATTAATGGAGGAGATAAGGGAAAAGGGAGGAGAAGATTTTGGCCACAAGAAGCATATAGAAAAGATTGGGGCAGATGGGGCGGTTGTGTAGGGTTTTTAGTATTTATGGCATAGAGAACATGTACACACACCTACACCATATTCCACTCTTTTAAAAATATCTATAATTTCTTCAAAATACCCCCCCCCCTTTATTTTCTTTTATTAATATCATTATTATTTTGTTTTATATAAACCCCTATATACACCTAACTAATCCTTTTCTAACTTAACATACCATCACTTAACTTAATTTTTTTTAACCAATACAGCCAAATTTCCCAATTTATACTATTAATGACATCATAAAAAAATAAAATATTCAAATTAAACATCCTAATATTAATATTAATTAGAAAAGTTACTAATTCCTTATTTATTCTTCCTTACATATCCTAATTCCTTAATATCACCTTAAGATCTTCACTTAAATAAATACGACCTAATTTTTGACGTCAAAAATAAATTTTAGTCCAAAATTTTTAAAAGTTACATATATCTAATTTAAGTTAACACAAGCACAATGGTCAAAATCATTCAATCAAATTCATTGTATATAACCCAGAATCCGTGTTTTAGTGACGTTTAACATCAGTTCTAGGGGTTTGTAGCAAACTTTTCAATATCCTCATTTAAGCTTTAAACTCAATTTTTATCATAAACTTATCACCATAATCATAATTTCATATCATTTTCACATCAATAACATAGAAAACATAACATAATATTAATTTATGAACGCACAATAATCAATAAATGAAGGATGTGACAAAGGTACTTGTTTAGATAATATTTAGTTTATACACTCTTTCTTGCATTTCATTCTTAGTTTTAGCCTAACATACTTTACATTCCATTACATGCTATGCATTTCATTTAGAATTATTTCATTAGTCCTAGTAATACACTCATATTATATAAATATGCATTTAGTATAATTTAGCTTTTATTAAACATACATATTTTATTTTATTTTACATTTCTTATTTGAATTAGCATGTAGTTAGACTATGATCCTCTTAGTTAGTTTAGTGTGGTTTACCTTATTTCTGATTTTTAAGTTCATTACATTTAGCTTTTATGTTTTACTTTATTTTGTTCTTAATGTATTAAAATTTTCTCTTTCATAAAGCATTTAATTAGCTTAGCTCACATATTCATGTCTTTTGCATTATACATTTCATGCATTTTACTTTGATTTTTAGTTTAATAAAATTTTAGTGAATCTGTTAATTATCTCTTTTCAAATTTGAATGAGTTAGTGTTGGATATAACTTGGTGATGAAGATTTCTAATTGATTCCTTAAGTTGCTTTAATTCTTTCTCATTCTATATCCTTTTATTACTCATGCTAATTTTTGTTTGCATGTATGATTATCTATTTTAAGCTGCTTTGAGTCTAACTTAGACTTAAATGAACGAGTTGAGTCCTAATAAATAATCTAGCTTACTACAGTTTAATAGGTAGATCAAGCTAAAATACAAAAACGTGTGAAAATATTATGAATTCTAAACCTACTCCTATGTTTATTAGTTAGTAAGTAGGAAACAACATATGCCCCTTATGATTTTCTAAGTCAAAAATACCAAATGAATATGAGTATTAATGTTTACTTGTTACATTTATGTTTTTTATATTTAGTAGATAGGGGCATTTATACATCCCATGAATGCTTTTAGGTTGAATAAGTCAAGAACACAAGTAATGAACTTGAGTGCCTCAATTGTGAATTGATTAACTGATGGCCGACATTAACAGTGTTTGTTTTCATGTTAAAGGTTCACAATTAGGTAACTTGGTCTAGGATACAATAAACTAAAAAATAAATGATCTAAAAATATCTTTATTTATTTATTGCTTTGTATTAGGTTGGATGATTTCATTAACTTGCTTTTTCATTTCTGTTGGGTTACTTCAGTGCATGCTATATTCTTTATTCTTTTATGTACATGTTCCTAACAAAATGTTAGCATTTGTAATAGGATGGATTATGGGCTAATTAGATATTAAATGCCACTTGAGTTCATTAAGTTATTCTTCGCATCATTGATGATTCATTATAGTTTATAGTTTTATGTTTTGTGTTTAGTTTATAGTTTATTAATGATTCATTGAGTTCATTTAGTTTTGGGTTTTTCTTTACTTGAGGACAAGCAAAAGTTTAAGTTTGGGGTGGTTTGATAATTGAAATTATCACTACTTTTCTCTATTCTTAAATGATTCTTTTAACCTTATTTTCATGCATTTTATATGCATACCTTAGTATATTATAGTATTTCATTCATTTACTAACATTTCATGCATCATACTCATATCTTACATACTTAGCATAATTTCATACATTTTCATACACTTTCTTCATATTTTGCATAATTTATATCTTAGTTTAATTATGATATTAAACTCATACATAGAGCATTCTACTTTAACTTATGATTGTGTCATACTTAGCTTTATTTGCATGCTTTTTAGGGATATAAGTTCACTTTCATGAATTAAAACTTTGGTTTTGGGTCTTTCAGTCATTTTTTGGCATTTTTAATCATGTTAGTCATGTTTCATATTTGGAAAACTCTATTTTCATGCTAGAAACAAATCTTACATGACTCATGTAAGATACCACACGAGTCATGTACAAATCGGCCTTCAAAACCACTTAATTCCATGCATGGCCGAATCTTACATGAGTCATGTAAGGTTCTAGCCCTAAGATCATGTTAATAGAGGGTTAGGATGCATTTAGATTTTAGACAGTTATGGGGGGGTTTTTAGTTAGTTAGAACATGGGGAATTTCCATCATTCCTTCACTCATGGAGTATCAGAAAATTATGTTATGATAGAATTAGGGTTTGGAAGAGATTGAGAAAAACTTAGATAATTTGAGTGTGTTTAACTAATCTTTTCTTTTGATTTTGATTTCCTTTGATAGATCTTTATCAAGATATTGAGAAGATAATCGTATTGGGAAGGAAAGAAGAGTAGAAGACTTGAGAGCAGTAGTAACAGTGTTGATCCAAGTTTCTCTTTATCTCCATCTTCTTCTAATTTAGTTTGAACATTTACTTATGGCTGTAATTTCTTTATTATTAATGTTCTCTTACTTATTTCAATTCTTGGTTATGATTTGATAGTAGCTTGTAGGGATTGGATGATGTTTGAACGTAATTAATTTCCTTTCTATTATGGATCTATTTATTCTTCATGTTCTTAAGTTGTGATTTATGCTAATGATGTTTGATTGTTAGAATAGACCCTTTTAACATGAAAATATTGAATTAGTTATGTTAATCGTTTTGAAAGAAGGTTTAACTTAACTGAACGAACTTAGGGACACCAAATTGTAACTGCTTAGATTTAAGAGTTAATTGATTTGGAAGTATAAAATGTAGTAAATGAACTAAATCATTGAAGTTAACTTAGCAGTTACGAAAGTAGGGTATTAGCTTAGCTTTGATTGATAAAGCCTCTTTTGAAAGAAAGAATTTTGCATTTAAACACTACTTTGAAGTAGGTAATTGAATTAATAATGGAATGTTTTATTATATTCATATTCATCCATCCTATGAATCATTATACATTATGTATATTATGCTAATTGGCTAATGCATTAGTTAGTTAAATAAACTATATCTTATAATTTAATTGATAAATTACTTAAATAATTAATGAAATTGATGTCTAGTATTTAACTATCATTTGTTCTAGTGAATGATACCCTTATACTGTAGTTATGATTCATATTTTTATGGTGGTGTAATTATAAAATAAAGATTATAAATTTAAAATTTATTCAATCATTATGCATGTTAAAATACAACTATTTATAAATCAACACAAATATGTTTTATAGTTGGAATATTATATAATAACTTATAATTATTGAGCGTAAGCAAAGAAAGGGTTTATAATCATGAGAAAAATTATTGAATTTAGTTTTTATTTTTATTAATTTTTAAATTTTTTAAATGTAAAAAACATATATTATTTCAGCTATAAACTATAATCATCTGAATAAATATTAAATTTGATTAAAATATATGAGTTGAAATATTCATTAAAAGTCTTATCGGAACTCTACAGAACAATTTATCACTGTAGTCCGTACAAAAAATCACCGTGGGCTCATCCTAGTAACACTTTCCACCTGGCCGATCCATGTCATCTTCTCCATCACGCCTTTCTCGTGACGCGTGTATTCAGTCGTCTTGGAAATTTCCCGATCGCCGACGCCCACGCTCACGCTCGTGCCTACACCGTAGCTTTCTCTCACGTGCACTTCTTACACGTGTTTTCATCTCCTTCGTCCTTAAGTCAACTAAGTCACCACATCTAACGATCCAACATATCCTATATATACTGTCCCAAATAAAAAAAAATCTCAAAATTACGAATAAAGTGAGGAGAGTGTCTAACGGAACGCACCATGAAGGCTGTTCTCTTGAGGACCGGATCTATACAATCTCAATCGCATATCTCTTCTGGTATTGCTTCACCGCAACTCTCATTGCCGCGCTGCAATTCAGTTACTGGTATATTTTCCGGCGAGAAAAGCTCCATTGTTTCCCAGAAAATCTCGCTACATTTGGATTTCAACGGCTGCAGAATTAGTGGAAGAGGCACACCGATTCGACGGGCCTTTTCGGAAACTGACATGATGAGATCGGAAACTGAGATTTTAGGTCGTTTTCCAGCTAGGATACTGGAGGATGAATCTTTGGAGTTGAGTTACTGTAGTAGTGCTCTGGTGGAGGAGCTAGGGTTTAGCAGCAACGGTGGTGATGGATTTGGGAAAGGAAAACGTTCAGGTGGTGGTGGAAAAAATGGTGGTGACGATCATGGAGGCGCTGATGACTTGCAAAAGATACATGAATATTATAAAGAAATGTTGAAGTCAAATCCTGGTGATTCTTTGCTTCTTAGAAACTACGGCAAATTCCTGCACGAGGTAATTACAATAATTTGAAATTGTGGATCATTAGATTATAAATTAATTAATTAATCAAGCGGACGGATGTATAAGTTAGTTAATGCGTATTTTTTTGAGATTAATAAAACTAGTTGATTAGTAAATTAATAAAGGATTGTGTGTTGTTGAAGGTGGAAGGAGATGTGGAGAAAGCTGAAGAGTATTACGGGAGAGCAATATTAGCAAATCCAGATGGAGAAGTATTATCTTTATATGGGAAGTTGATTTGGGATAAACAGAGAGATGGTGAGAGAGCTAAATCTTATTTTGATCAAGCTGTTTCTGCCTCTCCTCATGATTGGTACTTCTCTTTCCTTTTTTTCCTCCCTCCCTCTTAAATATAATAATAAATTTATAGCAATAAACAGATTTCGTCCATCGGACATTAACAGAACCTATTACAAGTTAAAATAATAGATGAATTTCTGTAAAATTATTTTAAAATGATTTCCATAATTCAATTATTAATTTTTTGACCTAATTATCCAATCGGACAACAATTTGCCATCATCAAATAATGCTAAATTATGTTTTTTTTTTAAAAAAAATTCCATGAAAAGTCGACCACAAAACCATGATTAAATGTTTTGATCAGGTGACATCATGACAATAGATAAAAATCAACGGTTATGAAAAGGGTATCACATGAGTTCTGGTGATATTCCTTTTCGTCATAAACTGCATCTTTTCAATATTTTCTTGTTTGATTGTGTAAGAAGTAGAAAATGAATTGATAGATCTTCTTGCAAGTATTGTGCAAATTAATTATTGTTGTCGTTTCAGCATGGTAATGGGGTCATATGCACACTTTATGTGGGAAGCAGAGGAAGATGATGAAGACGAACCAGAAGAAATAAATATCCAAACTCACGTATCACCTGCAATGGTTTCCCTTCTCTAGAAAGTGAAGAGGGAAAAAACAAAATGACCTTTAGTCCTTCCAAAGAGGCAATAGTGTTGCTAACTTGAATATTACGAAAATAAGAATAATAAAGAATAAACAATCTAAATGCACTTCACTTGTTTTGGAATTTTTATTTATGTTTGAATATGTACCTTTTATTTAGTTTTTGTATAGATTTATTTTCTCGTCTATGCATTGCTCCTTGTTTGAATTCTTCCTACTGTAAATATATCAAATCATTTCTCGTTTACCCCCTTGCCCCTTCTCTGTCTTAACCTGAATCCCATTAATTCACGTGACTAATTAACACTTCATTTTAACACAACAGATATATTATTATTAAATTTTAATTTTTTTTATTTTGAATTAAGTGGTTAATATTTATTGATTATGATTCATCATGTTTAACTTGTGCTTGATCATATAAAACTCGAAATGTCTGTTCAATTTGAACAAACGTATTCGAAATTGTATGCCAGTTCGGTGTGGTTTTAGGTGCACTGAAATGTAGTTATATCTCAAGTTGAAAAATAATTATATTACCTTCATTTTTATCTGATCCAGAAATTAATTAAAATTATAATTAATTATATAATTTTAGTATATTTTAAGATATTAAAATGAATGTATTATTTAGTTTAAAGTATTTATAAATTTAATAAAGATAAATATAACATAAAATATTTAGAGATTAAATTTTATAAATTTTTAAAAAAATATATTTTGAAATATTATATTTTAGATAGTATTTTAAATTTAATAAAAATGAGATATTTGATGATAGCATTAGTACATAATCAAAGTTATAGTTGCTGCTGGAAAACACATCTTTTATCTTGAATAGGGTCGATTCAAAGATTTTCCGATTTCGATGATTCATAAATTTATAGGCCAATTTTTCTTGAAAGCAAAACAAGGAATTTTCCATAATATTTCTTGAAAGTTTTTTCGAGAAAAAAAAAGTTAAAGAATATTTGAATAATGACCTAAAATTTTTTTAAAAGTTATTTTAATATTCTTGTTAAGAAAGCTTAGATAGATATTTTATGAATCTTCGAATCAAATAAATTTTATATATGTGAAAGAAGGTTTCATAATTTTTTTCATGTTTTTAAATTTCATTTTTCTAAAAATACATTGGTGGTTAATATAAACAATCATTTGTTATAATTAATCCATTGGTTTATGTGTTTTGTGATTATAAAATTAGCCTAAATAAGTTCTACATTTATTATTGAATATTTTACAAAATATGTTCATAAATATATAAGTCATAATTATAATAAAAAAAATGTCAATCTAATAAAAATTGACATATTGATTTCATTTAGTTTTATGTCAGCTAGAGATTTTAAAATCTATTTTAAAATAAGAAATTAAATGTATATTAAACTATTTTATTTATCAAATAACATCAATAACAAAAATAAATTAGGATATCACTAGCAATTTTCAAGAACTAAGATTGAATATTTAAATAATATTTTATTTAAACAATCAATGACAATTAATATAAATTGACATGATAAATATGTGAAAGTGGATAATATAATATTTAAAGCCTTTGGTAAGATTCAATTACATATTTGAATTAATTAATTAATTACCTACTTTCATGATAATTACTTAGCTAAAATGTAATAATCTCATTTATTTAAAATTAAATTCATGTCCTTGGGTAATTCATACTCGCATTCATATCATGTCATGCTACATGATAATTAACTAACCTCATAACATATTAGTTATCTTTGACATAAAATTAATTCAAACCCAATCATATACCTTAAGCATCATGATATAAACCAATAATCAAATATCAATACCATATAAAAATCACCATTAATTAAATGTCCAAAATTACCCAAACTCAAATATTCAATCCCTATACTCACAAATTATAAATACATGATTCAAAGGTATTTGAAAATATAAAATAATGATAAAATCCATAGTCTTAATCTATATCCTTCCTCTCTCCTTAATCTCCTTTTAAGTCCATGGATTAACGAATAGAAGGGGAAATTGCTAAAGAAAATCTCTAGCAATACTATAACTAATTCAAAATAAAATAAAAAACAAGAAAGATCAAAAGAGAAGAAAAATTGAAATGGATAATGAATGAATGAAGCATTAGTGTATGATATGATAGATGATAAAACCTCAAGCCTAAGAAAATGATGTATTTATATAATGTAAAATCTTAAAATTAAATATTTAATCATGACCTTAATTTATAAATGCAATAACCCTCATTTGAGCTTCAAAAATCATGTTTAATGATAACAAAAGGTGTTACACACCTTGTGTAAATTTTACATGAGTTGTGTAGACATTACACAACTCCTGTAACTTACTAACATTCTTACAAATTGAGCATTTTGCATCACACAACTTAATAAAAGCATTCAAAATGTAATAAAACATTAAAACATACTAATTAATAACATTAATTACAAATCATGCATGACAATTAGGATGATAAAGTAGTAAATAAACGTTAATTTCATAAGAATAAGCATGTAAAACACATATATTTTCACTCACATTAATACCCAATACTTAAATCTTTACTTGTCTTAAGAAAAGTTCAACCAAAAGCAAAAGATGAAACAACAAACAAACATAAATTTTGGAAAATAATGAAATTAGCCAACTTAATTATTCTTCTCAAAATAAGTAATATAAGAAAATCATAATCATTTTTAACAATAGCTCCAAGCCTCAATTAAATGAATAATAAACACATACTTAATCCCAAATTTAGTGACAACTAATTTAAACTTTTATATACTTTAGTTTCAATAAATGCAAATGCTAAAAAATATAATAAACAAGCTTAAAGAGCGAAGATGGAAAAATTTAAAAAGAACCTCATCATACTATTACAAATAAAAAGTACATTAGAACTTATTTATTTTACTTTACTAATATGTGCAACTTGCATTTATTTTCTTTTTCAAGTTTGATCTAGCTTTTCATCATCATTAAAACGCATATGTGCACTCTTGTGGTGCCCACACTTGATTGCTTAATGCTCATTATTAGCTACATGTTTATGCATTCTCATTTTCTAAGTACTTTTTGATATGAAAGCAAATAAATGACATATGTTAGCTCTTAACAACTTAACATAAAGAACATTAGAGTATAGCCTTTTAATACATGCACTTATTCATTATGTTCTCTTTTTTCACTTTTATTTATTTATTTAATTTAATTAACTTATTAAAAATAATAAAACAAAATAATTAAAATTTTCACATATTTATCTTATAAGCATGTTTAGAATAATTAAATGAGAAAGTTGAATAAAAATTTTAGATAAAAATTTTTTAGATATTTATTTTATTTTATTTTAGATAAAATAAAATAAATTTTAATTTATTTATTTTAGATAAAAATTTTCACATATTTATTTTAGATAAAATAAATTTTCACATATTTAATTTCACTTTTAGATAAAAATTAAAATGAAATCAAATGATAGTTTAAAAGAAACTTAAAATCAATGAGTATTGTACAAGAAATGACTATGACATCCTTATACTAAAGTAAATTCAAGAAGTAATATAAGTCTAGATTTTAAAGTAGCAAAAAAAAAAAGATAAATTAATCAAATATTAGTTAAAAATGCATGAAATGTAAATATGATGCATGAAATGTAAAATGCATGATTCCCTCAAAACTTGTTTCGATAATTCCCTAAGAAAAGTATAAATAATTTGTAAAATTTGTTGAAATTAATCCACATACCTATCTATGCATATGTATATGCAAGCAAGTTGAAAAAGATTACTGGGTGACATAAATTAGCTAAATGTATTTAAAAAAAGTCAAACCTTAATACAAGCACAATCAATTATTACTTCCCACATGAAAAATAAATTGAAAGTGGTAAAAGGTTAACCTTGATTCTTTACTCATTATATCTTGAAGCATTTATAAAAATTATGCTTGAAATAACTTTAAATATATTAACTATAAATGTAGAGGTAACTCCTAAACCAAACATTAAAGAGATAATTTATTTGTAAAACCAAAGAAGAAAAATGCAAAGAAAGGCATAAAACCATATAAAAGAAAAAGAAATTTCTCTAATTTAATTAAATCAAAATCACATTAATATTAACACAAAATTATTATATGACTTGTGTACATATTACACGACTTGCATAACTCTTAAAATGAGAATAAAGATCATATTAAGTATTATTAGGTACTAAATGCAATGTCATGGTCATGCAAATGCAAAAACTGAAAGAATATTAAAAATAAAGCATGCAATATGTAATAGAATTTTTAAATACTAACTAACAATACTAAATGCAAAATGATACATGAAAATACATGAAATATTTGATAATCAAGATGAAAAAGTAGTAAATAAACATTAAATTTCATAAGAATGAGGGCATAAAACATATACATTTTCACCAATATTAGTTGTTGATATCAAGATTAGCAAACTAATTTTCAAGCTATGATAGAATTTCTTTCAAACTAATTTTAAAATTTTTTCTTATTAAGTTTTCTAATTTTGGTTTATTTCTTTTTTTAAATTTACATGTGTTATACTTTATCATGCAATTTCTTTTAATTTGAATTATTTATATATAATAATTATCAAGAAAAAATTAATTACCATCTTTTAAATTTCCATTAGCATAATCAATTATCTTATTTGAGCTTAATTGGGATACTTACCCTTAAATTTTTATAGTGAAATTGTACTGACATTAAGTAAGAGTTCTATTCTAATCCTTCTTTTTAAAGAGGATTATAAGCATCATTTATGATTATGTTGGAGTGATTGTGCATCATTTATGAGGTTTTGAAGTTGACCTTGAAAACTTTAAGAGGTTTCAACTTAGTATAGAAAAATTTAGGTGTTGTTTAATTATGAAGAGTACTGCCTATTTTCTATAATGTAGGTTGGGAAATACTATAAGACTTTAAAATTTTGATTAGGCATGATTATTAAGACACAAGGCACACATGTTATATTAATCATAGTGTGAGCGTCAATTTTAGCCACCGCCAAAGCGAGGCTTGTGAAGCTCATGAACCGAGGACGCACTTGGAGTGAAAGTTCATACTTCCCAAGGGGCTACCTTGAGGAATGATACGGACTCGAAAGAGTCACAAGGGAGTCACCACCAGATGGTTCTGGATTGGTTGAACTGACCCATAGCATGAGTGCTAGTTAAACCCTTTAGAGATGGGTTCAGGTGGTGAAGATCTATTTCTATGAGTTTCCAAGATCGATTTTACCATTATAGTTAGAATTAATTGTCCTAGGTAGGCAAGCAAGTGAGCTTATAAAATTAAGCACACAACATGACATGTTATTTGGCGTAGCATAGTTGCACGTAGAATGACATATAATGCTATATGGCATTTGGATGACATGGAATATGCATGACATGTGAAGTGATGACATAATAAAATGACATGGCATATGCATGACATGAAATAATAATGACTTAGTAAAATGACATGGCATATGCATGACATGGCATGGTGATGTAGGTGTGGATTGGCATTCGACATGGCATGTGATATGGCATACGACATGGCATGTGATGTGGCATACGACATGGCATGTGGCATGGTATACGTCATGGCATGTGACATGACATGACATAATGGCATATGATATGGCAATTTTGCATGGCATATTGGTATATAACATGAAGAATACCATGTATGTCTTGGTAGATTGGCGTATTTAGATCGTATTGACATATAAGATAATATTTATTATGGCATGACATAGAAGTGTGTGATGTTGCATGTGACATTATATGGCATATATATTTTAGCAAATATAATAAAACCATCCATGACATAAAATCCTCAAAAGGCCGGTGAAAGGGATTGAGGAATTAAGGGATACATGGGGAATTTAAGGCTAAATTATACCAAATAGGGGATAATGCTATTCTATTACATAAAATCTTTATGTTTACAATATTTTGAGACGTTAAGTAACGTCTCCTCCTCCTCGGAAAATTTTCCACCTCGAATAGCACGAGCCAAAAATGCACGAGTAAAAAATGCAATATAAACAAATAAACTTGTTAGTAGCAAAAAAATTTAGGACTTATTTGACTAATTATATACCATATGAAAGCATGAATCAAGAGCCAAAGTCTAATTAATTGTATGACAAAAATCAAGTGAATTAACACGAGTCGGATCATGAAAATTAAATAAATAAAAAATAATTTTGGTAAAATTATTTTCAATCAATCATGGTAGATCAAATGGGAATTGCTAACATCACATAAGTAGCAATTTGAGATAACAACTTAACTAACCAAAGCCAATCCTATCGAAAATCATAATTACATGAGTTAAATAAGCATTTAATCGATAAAAATTAATTTTAAGGCTAAAATTAATTAAATGCAATCGATTTGTGATAGATCCAATACATTAGAGCTACTTTCAAGCATCAAATGTTACTGGAATCATCAAATTGTGATAGAAATTGAGTGAAAATTGCATTTTTCTGGCAAAAATACAGGGGATGTGCACAACATGTAATGCTATGTGCGCAGCATATAGGCTACATATTGCACATATAGCATGATGTGTGATGCATGTAGTAGATGAATTTTATCAAAAGTCCAGTTTTTTTGTACAAACATGATCTATAGACAAATCCTAACAACTTTAACAAAGCATGTTATGTCATTTGAGCATGAATAAATGTCCGAATCGCAAGAAAATGAATTAAATGAGCATTTAATTTGAGGAGTTAATTTTAAGGCTAAAATTAACTAGATCTGAAAAATATTTGATAGATCTAGAACACTAAAAGCATGGGTAAGCCTTTAATGTTGCTAGATTTATCAAATCGGGTGAAGAAACGAGCAAAAATAGAAGAAAATCAAGATTTTCTTGAAAATCTGGGGCCTATATGCACAACATATAGGCCTATGTGCACCACACATAGGCTAGGTGTGGCGTACATAGGTGGATATGTGGCGCGCATAGCATAGAAAACAGAAGGAAAATCATGGTTTTTAATAAAAGCACGAAATCCAACTCGGATCTAAGCAGATTGAAGGCAGAAATGTGTTATTTTGATTACAAATAGGCATTAGCAATAAGTAAACAAGTGAGATTGAAGCCAATCATCCATAAATCAACCCACAAATAATAGATCCAAGCAAAAATAAGAAGAAAATGGAGAGAAAATAGGCATTTAACTCACCATAGTAGATTTTTCTTGTGGATATTAATTTCCAAATGTATTTAAGAGCTTAACTAGTGTTAATTAGTCTTCAAATCATAAAAAAATTACTTAATTAAGTGTTTAATGAAGTAAAGTATGAATTTTGGTAGAGTTTGGTCATTTTTAGGCAATTTCTGGACCATTTTCCCTGAACCTAAGGCTTATATTTATAATAGAAGGTGTTAGGGTTTGGGAAATCACATTAGCAATGTAGGATTTGAAAATTTTTAAGTTGCATGTCCAGCTATGTGCACAACATATAGGCTATATGCTGTGCATGCAGTGCTACATGTTGTACATATAGCATTTTGGCCCTATATGTGCCACCCTATACAAGTGAAATGTAACATGCGCTGCATGTTCAATAAGCATCATTTAGCATTCTAAGACATTGTGTGGTCTTCTGTAAGACTGATGGCTTTGCTGTAAGGCTTAAAATCATTTGATATTAATGTCCAGATGCCTACTGCTAGGGTTTAAGAATCAAGGACTTGATTTTGTGATCGTTGCTGGATCAAGTGGTCGACTGCAGAACCAAAGGTGACTGTCTACTGGGTCAGGGTGATCAACCGTCAGATCAATACACATGTAATCAAAAAGTATTAAATATCTCTAAAATCTACATTTGGGATCCTCTATCGAAATGCGACACTATCTGGTCAATGTCTTGATCAGAAGTCAAAGGATTGATTAATATTGATCACCTGCTGGACCGATTTCCTGTCTATGCTAGACATGGAAAAGCAATTTATTAGTGAAATTAAAATTGAAATGGTTTAGGAAAATTACCTGAATTTTTGAGTGTCAGTCTATTGATTCTACTGATTTAGAATATGTATGACCTGTGCAGGTACCTTGGGATGCTATGGCTAACGTGATAAGAATATTGACAGAATTGTGTAATTACCATAACTCTGAGATGCTGGAAATCCAGGTAAGTACCTATTATAATTCTGAGCATAATGTTTATGCATGGATGCATGACTTATAAATCTATATGCTTGTATTAATGTAGATGAGTCATTGCTCAAAGCAAGATTGATGTGCTTGAATAATTAAGCTGATGGGTAGAGAGACAGTCCAACTGACGATGAGACCATTGCTGATTACAAAGGGTTCTGTAGATCTTACTGCTATCTTTTGACTGTATAGTCATAAGCTTATGACTGCCTCTTCATGGTTAAGGGTAGCAAGATTCAAATTGCTGATGTAGTTTTTATTTGTCAACCCATCCGGTTAAGGAGATTTGATGATTGGGCCTGTGATAGACTAGATAGAGTAGGGTCAGACCCCTTTTCTATGATCATAGCAAAGATAATCCTTGGGCTAGATAGTGTAAAGCAAAGACAGTCTGAATGCCTCAATGGTAGTTTACTTCTGCTACAAGTAAGAATTGTAAACCACCTTTGCAGGTTTTCAACTTTAGAAAAGCTATGTTTTTATCCTAATTTTTGCATAAGTCACCTTTTACAAGGTTTTTGGCTCATCAGGCTACTGATTTTGCTTCAGACCCTAACTTTTACCTGAACTACCCCCTCAATTTTTAGCTCAGTGGGTTGCTCTAATTTTTGCATGAGCAACCTTTTGTAAGATTTTCAACTCAATGAGCTTTTATTTTTATTTATTTATTATTATTTATTTATTTTTTTATTTCTATGTTTTTTTTGGCATTAGGAGAAGCTGGGGGATTTTGGCACCTCTAACAAGTGATCTACAAAATGCGTACTTCGTAGCCATATACGGAGAGAGTACACATTTAACGAGGTGAGGATGCTGACATTCAATGGTTGGATTGAGTGAATGGGAGCCATCCTAGAGAGTAAGTTCAGGTGGACCATAATCTATCGTCAATACGGCCATAGATAAACTATCCCTCAGTTAATAGAGTTTAAGGGAGGATGATTACTATCTTGCTTCTTAAAGCATGTAAAGAGGACTTGACCTTGCTAAATTGTGTCAATAGAGATCCCTGAAGCTGGATCCGCTATAAGCCGTGGGTATTGCACCATAATTAAGATTCTGTACTGCAAGAAATTGTTAGGCAACAAAATTATATGCAACAAAGAAAGATAGTACTTATGTTTGAAACTATTATTACTTATGGCTAAGTTTATGAACATGTGTTCCATTTGCATTAATGAGATTAAAACATTTATATAAAAAATGTTAAAACTAACATAGAAGTTTCCTGATATACATCAGACTTAACCCCTGTCGTTGATTAGTCTCATACAAGATTTTTTGATCGACCATTTGAATGCTCTCCTTTTGCTTTTAAGAGCTCTAACTTTTGTATGAGTCATCCAAGCAGATTTTCAACTCATCAAGCAAGTATTTTTATTTTGTCTTAATTCGATGCACCAACGAGATTGATCTCCTCAAAACAGGCCCTTGTTGATGCAAGTAGCACTCTTGCTTCACTGGTTCTATCGTTAAAGTGCTTAATCAGTGATTGGCGATAATCGCATCCGTTTGCACTGGAAGTTTCCCCTAGATGATC
>CANYBF010404270.1:0-17976 GCA_948192965.1 Dalechampia spathulata
GCATTGATAATGTGTTAAAGGATCGCTAACCATGATTTGTGACCTAAGTATAGTTCCGTAGTGGACATACTTGAAGGTGTTTATGTGTTGCAGGTAACTACCTGCTTATGGTTGGGTTAAGAGGTTTGCTTTACAGTATTACTATGCTTAGGACTGTTTAATTAAGTTTGTAGCACTACTGAGTAATATACTCAGCGTTCGTCATTTGGTGGATGCAGGTTTATCGCAGTGTGGAGAACACGAATTCTGAGGCAACCATTCAGCAAAGTTGTGAGAGCAGGGACTTAGTAGTAATGAATTATATGTAATTAATTAACTATCTATTTAGTAGATAGGGATTGTAATAAGTGTATATGTCATGACGTGCCCCGAGTTCATTTTGCCTGTTTGCCCTTGATTATTATTCTCACATGCATGGTACTTAGATGACGGTCATCCCTTGTTGGGTATATGATGGTTTCCGGGAGGGGAAGTCATTGTATATTCGACGGGAGCATGTTAGTCCTGGTGGGCTGGGTGTGACAGATTCAACAAGTAGTAAGTAGTAAGAATAGATTCTCCATATAATGGCTTATTGACCTTAGCTATTTGAAGCATGCATTTGACTTTCTTGATGTTCATTCTCTCAATTACCCATTGCCTTGAATTCCTTACTAACTTCATTTGCAATTTGATATTGATTAATTTGGAGTAGAGATAATCCTACATCATGGGCTTCCATATTCAATAATTTATAGCATATAGTTTAATCAAATTTATAATTAAACTATCCATATTAATTCATACATTAATCATATGCATAATGAGTTAAATATTTAATAAAACTTGTTACAAATATAAACAAGATGATGATGATGATGAAATGAATTAAATAAATCAATCAATCAATAGATAATCAATAAAAATTAAATAACCATAATCACCACTTAAAAACATCAAATTTTTAATGTATAAAACCATCTAGTATAGAGGCAAAAATCATGATCTAAATTCCAAAAAACATCACTACAATAAAATTTGATATAAAAACTCTTGAGTGCAAGCCTTAAAGAAACTTGATCAATGAATCATTTAAATTCAAATTCTAACTTTAACCTCTATTTCTAAAAAATGGTATCACTAGAAGAGAATTTTTTAAAGTAATTATTGACTACTATTACAAGATTAAGTTGATAGAGAAAAGAAAATAGATCAAAAAATTAACTCATAATGTCAAAATACTAGTTTTACTTCTATAGCTAAAAAGCATTTTTCCTTCATTTTCCTTTTTGTGTAAGTTAGCACTCAAAACCTAATTTAAAATCTCATCCACTTATATAAGTGTATGTCTATATATATTATTTAATAATAACAATAACAACAACAATAATAATAACTTAGGTTGGACTTTAATAGGTCAACACATATGGACTTTATATAAACTAAAATTATGCAACTCATTCATATTAAAATTATATGTATAAATATTATCTAAAAGTAAAGTTCAAGTGTTTATTTGGTAAAATGATAGTTTAAGTATGTAAATAAAAAATAAAAAAGTTTAAGGATATGATTCATCCAAATATGTTTTAATGCATTGAAATCACAGGCTTTGCCACATCATCAAAACTAAGAATACAAATGTAATGAAAACTTAAGTTCAAATATATAGATGAATAAAAATTAAAGTTTAGTTGTATAATTTAAAAAAGGTGAAAGTTCAAAAGTAAAGTATATGATTCATTAAAAAATGTACTTTGGTATTAACATGATGCATGATATTACCAATCATGATTCTATAAAAAGAATACAAAATCAAATGAAATAATGACACTTAAAAAAAGTATTATCTTATATTTTATGAAAAAACCTGTTAGGTCCTTGACCTTTAAAGACATCTCATCAAATAGCTTAACTTAAAAAAAAAATATGTTTGAGTACCTACACTATACAAATGATATAAAATGGTCATTGTGTGCTTTTGTTCTTTAAACATGAAAATATATCTTACATGCTCTAATATAGCCATTAACATGGAAAAAAGATTAATTATCCTATTATGTCGTACATCATTAAGCTTATAGAAGTCCCTAAACTAAAATCAAAAACTTATTAAGAAATCTAAGAAAGGGATTTGAATAAATTATTGGAATACAACATAGTAGAATAAATAAGTTAAAATTAAGAGTCAAACTTTGGGCAATCATGAACATGATGAACAAGCTACATTTGTAATATTTCTTCATCTTTCATTGGATCATTTAACTTAGTAAAAATAAATGAAATTCTCTATTTTACTTCTTGCTACAAGTGTTTTAAATCAAAGAGTATATTTTAGCTCTAGTTTTAATATAATGGTTATGACAATTCATATCATGTTCTGCCTTAGCATTCATCCAATCTTATCTACTTTGAATGGTGAAATTTCATTTTCTCTTTTTTCTTGCTCCTTACCTCTATGAATTAGCATAACTTTGTGTCCTTCTAGAAGAAGATATTCATGGATGTCATCAATATCAATCTTTTTCTCATAAAATATCAAAAAATAAAATGGTATCATTTTAACCTTTTGAATGATATCAAGATTTGTAGCTTCTTTTCTCCATCATTAACTATAAGAGGGTTCATTAGGGTACTTTTAATATATTTTTTGAATTTTTCATAGATGTAGATGCCCAATTTTATGTAGTATCAATTGAAAAATTATTATAAACTAATTTCAAAAGTTTATTATCTTCCATTTAAAATTATATTATCAAATTTATTCTTATTGCAAGTCAATGCCAAATTATTCTCATTTAAATTAAATAATTCACATTAAAATTAGATACATTTTACTACATAATATCAATTTCTGTTCTATCTATTTTTTTGGTTAAAGAGTCAAATTATCAAATTTTAACTTTTTTATTTTTTTTATTATGACATGTTTGATTGTAAGAGTACAAGGTATAAAAACATAAAATATTTTACAAAAATTCAATAATAAGTAAACTTGTATCAAATATATGAAGTAAAATCTAATCTTTATGTCATGTAAAAAAATGAATATATAAATTTTTTTTTGTAAAACATGTTTAAATAATATAAATTGAGGTATATGTTGATTCCTAATCAATTGAATCGATAAAAGTTTTATTAGATTAATTAATCAATTACATACAAATTATTACTTAAATCCTACCAACTACCTGAAGCAAGTCAAATAAAAATCTTTTAATTAATATTACTAACTAGCTGGTTAATCAAAATTTTATTCATAATTTTTAATAAATTAATTTATTATCATAAATTTATGATTAGTTAATGTCTAATTATTATTATAAAACATAATACCTTAAAAAATTTATTCTTATAAACTCATTATTAGATTAATTTTAAAAACACTACTATATCATTTTACATTTACATTTATTTGGTTACTCAAATAAAAATTATATAAATCATTAAATAAAAAATAAAAAATTATTAATTGAATTAAATCAAGATTTAACTAAAATATTATTAATTATGAAACCTAAATATTGCATCAACCAAAAATAAATGAGAGAGTTAAAATGAGAAACAAGATTAAAAAAATTATAATTGTTCAACTAACAAATACTTATCTGCTCTCTCAATTTAAATACTTGAAATTCCACTAAAATTATTTTTCAATACACATTAGACTTCTTATAAATTAAAAATCAAATCTCTTAGTATTTCCTAAGACTTATACTAAAACTCTAAGTAGAATGAATACCAAAACTCTTAGTCATACTTGAGCTCAATCTAAGAATATTACAAGGAATAAAAGTTTTCTAATAACCATATTTGACAAAGTAATAACTTTATAAAAATATGAAAGACTAAGAAAACAATTAATAAGCTTAATAAAGAGGATATTAATTATCAATAGCTTTGGGTAGTCAAATTTTACCTTGAAGAGGATTATGCATTAGAGACATTTGAGGTATAATATTTACAAGATATCATTGCTATTTTTTCTTTGACAACTTACATAAAAAAAAATTGTATTATAAATCATATACAAGTGTACCATAGCCCGTACAAAGTGTAGTATAGTTAGTAGCATATCATGATTGTACCACCTTATAATACTAATTGATATGACTAGTATCCAACATTTCAAGAAGGTGAGAAATTGAAGGTTTAAAAATGCATAAGTGGTAATGACTATACCAAGAGCTATACCATAAGGTATACCACACTCCACATTTTCAATTTGAGTTTTTGCTTCTAAAATGCATCAATCATAATTCAAATAATTATTATCAATATAATTAAGATTTATTAATATCAAAATTAATGATTAAGAACCTTTATGATGTTAATAAACCAAAAACATTATTAAAGACACAATTCTCCTTTTAAATCCAAAATCTCATAAATTTAAGCAAATTGCAAATATTAGGCTAAGGAGACTCATAAACATACTAATTTTTACTAAGTAGTATAGCATGGACATAATAATCAACATTCACACCAACTAAATAACATAAAATGCATATAAAATGTGCATACATGTCAAATACCAATATAAATTATTTTGAAAAGCAAAAGTAAATTTTGAAAGGATAAATAGCAAAATTTTTCATTTTGACAAAACAACACTAAAATTTTACATTTTGAAAAATATTATTTTTTTAATCAAATTGACCTCTATTCATTCATACCATCATCACTAATTACTATTAATTAATCAACAAAAATTCTAAAGACTAGTCAACATGAATAAATAAACAAACACATATACATATACAATTAAAAAATCATAATATATAAATATGTATAAATATATAATTCATATATATATATCAATCATAAATTATAAATATAAATATATGTATTACAATTTATCTCGATATAAATCATGAATTGCAGTTATATATATATGTAAATGCAAACTATGTTAAAATTGCTACGATTTCATCAAACTTGATTGTTATTAACCGATATTGACCAGTCAATGGTGGTCAAAATAAATAATAATAATAAATTAAAAGTGCTATAGCTTTAAAAGTAAAATTTCTATAATTTCAAAAACCACGCTATAAACCCGGTCCAACCAATATTATGGTCTAAATCCTAGTCACGCTGCCATGAAGCAAGGAGATATAATAATAATAATAATAATAATAGTTTGAAAGGATGGATGTTTGTCATTTATTTATCATTTTCCGATCCACTCAAACAAATCTAGACAAAGCTCAAAACAAGAACAGATTAGAAACAAATAAAGTATTAGTAAATATAAAGAAAACATTATATATAGAGTAAAGCAAAGCAAAGCCACTGTGCTTTGGGGACTGCAAGTGTGCAAAGCTCTGCTCGCAACTCTCAAAGAAAAAGCTGTTCTATATTAGTATATTTGCATAGTA
Source organism: Dalechampia spathulata (assembly GCA_948192965.1). NCBI lineage: Eukaryota > Viridiplantae > Streptophyta > Magnoliopsida > Malpighiales > Euphorbiaceae > Dalechampia > Dalechampia spathulata. Next base: position 5,361 of record CANYBF010404270.1, read on the forward strand.
TACTGCAAAAAGAATTCCCTTCTCTTCGCTGTTCATCACCCACCAGCACAAAGCCACATGCTTTCCCATTCTTATCATCATTATTGTCACCGCCATCTCCACCTCCACCACCATCATCACCACCACCACCTCCTGCAGCTGTTTGCTCAGCCTTTTATCATCACTTCTTAATATACCTTCTTTGGTTTTTCTGTCTAAGAGTTTTTTCAGCGGCAAAATTAATCATACATCAAAGTTTATCGACAAGTAATATCCAAAGATGATCACATCTTTAGATTTTTACCATGTAATGACCGCAATGGTACCACTTTATGTGGCTATGATCTTAGCTTATGGATCAGTGAAATGGTGGAAAATTTTCACTCCTGATCAATGTTCGGGGATCAATCGTTTCGTTGCTTTATTTGCTGTCCCTTTACTTTCTTTTCATTTCATCTCTTCTAACGATCCTTACGCCATGAACTTTCGTTTCATAGCAGCCGATACTCTACAAAAGATCATTGTTCTTGCAGTATTAACAGCGTGGACATTTTTAAGCAAAAGAGGTTGTTTGGAATGGACTATTACGCTGTTCTCTCTTTCAACTCTTCCAAATACTCTTGTAATGGGGATTCCTTTGCTAAAAGGAATGTATGGCGATTTTTCTGGTAGTTTAATGGTGCAAATAGTGGTTTTGCAATGCATAATCTGGTACACTTTAATGCTGTTCATGTTTGAATATAGAGGAGCTAAATTGCTAATCTCTGAGCAATTTCCTGACACTGCTGGTTCGATTGTTTCCATCCATGTCGATTCCGATATCATGTCACTTGATGGAAGACAGCCATTGGAGACTGAAGCCGAGATTAAAGAAGATGGTAAACTTCACATTACTGTTAGAAAATCTAATGCTTCAAGATCAGATATTTTCTCTAGAAGATCTCAAGGGTTTTCTTCCACTACTCCAAGACCATCAAATCTAACGAATGCTGAAATTTACTCTTTACAATCATCAAGAAATCCAACTCCTCGAGGTTCTAGTTTCAATCATACTGATTTTTACTCCATGATGGCTACCGGAAGAAACTCAAACTTCGGTGCTTCAGATGTTTATGGTCTTTCAGCATCCAGAGGGCCAACTCCTCGGCCATCAAACTTCGATCATTACCACACGGCGGCGGCGGCGGCAGGTGGTGCAAACCATTATCCGACTCCAAACACGGGAATGTTCTCACCAACCGGGTCCAAAGCTATTCCTGCTGCTAATAATAATAATGCAAAGAAACCTAACAATGGGCAGCAAGTAATTCAGCAGAAAGGTGGTCATGAAGATGGAGGAAATAAGGATCTTCATATGTTTGTTTGGAGTTCAAGTGCTTCTCCTGTTTCAGATGTATTTGGTGCTCATGAATATGCTTCTCATGACCAGAAAGAAGTTAGATTGGCTGTTTCTCCCGGAAAAGGTATCAAAAAATTTCCATACTTTTTACGTAAACGTTTATAAAGATCAGATTCAATATAACGAATATATATTCTGGTTTTGGTATTACATTCAGTTGATGAGCACAGAGAAAACAATCATCATGAAGAATATGCAGAAGTGGAGAGGGAGATGAACAACCATCAAAGCGAGAAAGCAATGGATAATGGAAGACCGAAAACCATGCCTCCAACAAGTGTCATGACAAGGCTTATACTGATCATGGTCTGGAGGAAACTCATCAGAAATCCCAATACTTACTCAAGCTTAATCGGTTTAACTTGGTCTTTAATTTCATTCAGGTATATAAAATTTCACTTGGAACAATATCTCAGTCAATAAATATAAACAAGAACAGATTAAACTTTTACAAACTCTGTAAAATTTTTCTTTCAATTGAATGTTAGTCCGATTCAGTTTTGAAAATTCAGAACCATGTCTAGTAAAGCAGTCTTCTTCCATGGCCATTTGTCGTTATTATCAAATCACGTCTTTGTTATGTTTTATATATATGGGCTTTGATGGGGTGTTTTTGTTCGGCAGGTGGAACGTAGAAATGCCGGCCATTATAGCAAAGTCCATTTCCATTCTGTCAGATGCAGGGCTTGGCATGGCCATGTTCAGTCTCGGTGAGAATATTACTTGCTTAAACTTCCTTTATTTTTTGCTTTTTGGTTTCTGAGATGCAGGTGTTGAAGAGAATCATTACTTTTAATTATTAATGTTCGTAATAAAGCAAGCAAGGCAACTGAGGCGAATTAAATTTCTGTTGGGGTTGATAATGGGCATCATAGGGTTACCTTTTGAAATGTTTTTTCTCTTTATTTATTCTAATATAGTTGATCTATGTTTACTTGCATCTTTCACTTTTTCGCCATGTTTATGCTGGTTGGTGGGTTGTGGTGCGAGAGTGATGATGAAAGGTCTTCCATGTTTTTCAAAAAGGAAAGGAAAGACAAATGTTGGTAATCTGCAACAGAGAGATTTTATATTTTTATATATAATGAATTGGGTTCAAAATAATGTTATTTTAATGGGATGGCATGGTGTAATTGAGGTAATGAAAATGGATAAGTGGGGGTGATGATGACAGGGCTGTTCATGGCGTTGCAACCAAGGATCATAGCATGTGGGAATTCGATAGCAGCATTTTCAATGGGCGTGAGATTCCTTACAGGTCCAGCTGTCATGGCTGCTGCTTCAATTGCTGTTGGCCTTCGTGGAACTCTCTTACACGTTGCCATTGTCCAGGTCTCTCCCTTCCCCTTTCCTACAAACTCTATATATTTATACTCATTTTATTCACATATGTTTCTGGGCGGAAAAAAATTATTAAAAATTAAAAAAACTAACTAAATAGATGATATTTAATATTTAATTCAAGTTTTTGATTTATTTAAATTAGTTTGGTTATAATAATTTAGATTTGTGATTGATAATTTTTATATTGAGATATTTAGTAATAAAATTAATGATATAAATTGAAAAAATGAATATGAAATGATATTCTTTATTAATATTTAAAATTACTTTATATTAGTTATTAATCTTAATAAATGAAATTGATATTATTTAACAAAAAAACCATAATAACTATCATGGGATTATAAAATTTATAAATTTGATCAAGTAACTAAAATGATGTGAACATTTTTGAGGAGTAAAGTTTGAATTGTTACGGTGGTGGTGATGAAACTTTGAATCTGTGAGGAGGGGTTGGAGCAGTGGATACTGCCAAGTGAATAAGAACAAAACCTGAATTAGTTTTATTTTTAACTTAAAATGGCATTCCATCTGACAACTCAAACAAATTTAAAAAAGAGAGAAGAAGCATAAATATCTTTGATACTTTTCCATAGCATTACTAACAACCACTTTTTCTTTTTTTGTTTGTTTGAATTGCTTTGGACGTTTGAATTGTGGTGGGAATTCTTAACAAAACAAAACAGGCAGCTCTTCCGCAAGGAATTGTCCCCTTTGTCTTCGCCAAGGAATACAACGTGCACCCTGATATTCTTAGCACTGGGTCAGTATCATCTCCATCCCATCTTCCACCTGTTAAAAATTTTGCTATATTATCCAATCTCACATCTAAACATCCAGTAATACATCTGAAAATAACCCGACTCATTTAATTCACTATTTATTTATTTTTGGGAACTTGCAGGGTGATATTCGGGATGCTAATTGCATTGCCAATAACTCTAGTGTACTACATTCTGCTGGGGCTATGAAGAGTTGGAAGTATAAGCAGAATGATGGAGAAATATAGGCACCCAATTGAAGCAAAAAGGAGAGGAATATTGGAGGTAGAAGAAGCTGGCAACTAAAAGCTATTTTGAGGGATAGAAGAGAGTAGCAATTAATCATGTGACCACCATCATGGATCTTTTATTCAACCTGTTTTTCTTTTCCAAGTACAAGCTGTAAAATCAATGTTTCTCTAGCCAATTTATCAACGGAATTCGAAAAAAAAAATCTCACTTAACCTACAATATTGCTTGAATCCGATTTAGAGCAATTTCGTTATCCAATTTTATACTATTCATTTTCGAATTTATATAAATATGATCACTTCTTTAATTTGTTAAGAAAATATGTGGTCATGGTTATAAATGTCCTTGTACAGTCTTTTGCCTCAACAATGAGTTAATTATAAAAATGATAGATTTTATTTTATTTTTTATAATAGTGTTCGAATAAAATGATAATTTTTTGTAAAATTAATTGTTTTCCAACAAATCTAAAATAAATTTTTTAATAATCTAAAGTAAATTTTTATTAAACCTTAAAAGAATTATTTAAATCAATATTTTGAAAAAGTCATTATTTTTACAAAATATTTTCAATTTTAATATTTTTCAAAATTTTCCAATTACATTAATGCTTTCGGTTTTAAAAGCTATATATTATAGGGCTTTCTCGCTTTTAAATTGATATTATGTTACTAACATTTTACAATCATGTGATATCGTTTTGTTGAAAAAATAGAACATATCATATTTGTCACAATTTAAAATCAAATATTAAATTGTAAATTTTTTTAATTGTCAATTTTAATTAAAAATTCAAAATAGCCAAAAGAATATTTTAAAATTCGTTTCAGAAAACATAATGGCCTCGTATAATTATAAAAATGTTTTTCTGATTAGATTGATCAATGTATTTTTTTAAAAAGGATAATTATAAAAACATGAATTTTATTTCATATTTTATAATAATATTAGATGATTTTTTAAAAACTTTATAAAAATAGAAGTTCTTTTTGTAAAAATAACAATATCATTTTTTAATTTTTGAAAAATATGATATCGTAGTATATTAAAATAGAGAAGGAGATAAGGAAAAATACAATTCATCTTCTCTTTTAATTTTTGTTCAAATTATTTTTTTTTATCTAATTATATATAAAATTAATTTTTGTTTAAAAAAATTTTATTTAAAGTCAAATATAAATATTAATTTTTATCTATCTAAAAAATATATAAAAAATTAGTTAATAATGATACTAAGTTATAAAAATTAATATTTATCTAATTTTATATAAAATACTATATTTTTAAATTATAAAACTAATTTTTATCTAATTTAATATAAAAAATAAATTGCTATTTTTAATTTATAATATTTTATTTTATTTTATTTTATTTTAATGATTTAATAGTAATAGTTTTAATTTATAATGATTAATTTTTATCTAGTAATTTCATTTAAAATCAAATATAAATATAAATTATTTTTATTATCTAATAGTTAATTTAGATTAATTTTGATTATCTAATTTTATATAAAAAATAATATATAAACGATTAGTCTTGAGAAAATATAATTTTATTAAAAATTTTAAATTTATTAAAATTAAAGTTATTATATTTTAATTATCTAAAAATAATAATTTTAATTTACAATTACTAATTTTTATAATAAAATTATATAAAAAATATTATTTATAATTATTTTTTAAAATATGAGATATTGATTAAAGTTATAAAATATTATACATTGTTAACATATAATTTAATTTTTCAAACTCGTACTATAGAAATCAAGTGGAATAGATTGATTGAGTATATTTTTTACAGATTTTTAATTGATATTATAAAAAAAATAGAAACAATTAAAATGATAGTTTTATCATTTCTCTAAATTTAATAATTTTAATTCTATTTAAATTATCTAATAATAATTAATTTAATTTATAACAACTAATTTTTATCTAAGAATTGTCTTCAAAATCAAGTATAAATATGAATTATTTTTATTACCTAATAATTTAATTCATTAAAAATTAATTTTTATTATCAAATTTTATATAAAAAATTAACATTTAAATGATTAATATTTAAAAAATGAAATTTTATTAAATTATTTAAATTTATTAAAATTAATTTAATTTAATTTTAATAATATAATTGTAATAATTTTAATTTATAACAACTAATTTTTATAATTAAAATTATATAAAAGAAAATATTACTTATAATTATTTTAAAAAATATAAGATATTTATTAAAATTATAAAATAACTCACATTATTAATGTATGATTTAACTTTTTCAAACTTGTACTATAAAAGTCAAACAAAGAAAATTGATGGAACTTGTCCCTCTCATATTTTTAACTAATATTATAAGAAAGAAAGAGAACAAATAAAATTATGATTTTATCATTTATTTTAAATTTATTAATCTCTCATATTTTTAACTAATATTATAAAAAAAAAGAAAAATAAGTAAAATACTAATTTTATCATTCTTTTTAAATTTATTAAAATTAATTTTAATTATTTAATAATAATAATTTTAATTTACAATAACTAATTTTAAAATTATATTCAAATTTAAATATAAATACAAATTATTTTTATTATTTAATAGTTCAATTTTTAAAAATTAAGTTTTAGCAAATTTTATATAAAAAATCAACACATAAATAATTAATTTTAAGAAAAATTTTATTTACGATTTTTCTAAAAAATATAAGGTCTTTATTAAACTTACAAATATTCTATATTATAAATATATGATTTAATCTTTTCAAATTTACACTATAAAAATTAAGTAAAGTAAACTAATAGATAATATATCTCTTGAATTTTTAACTAATATTGATATTATAAGAGAGAAAATGAATAAGTAAAATGATGATTTTATCATTTTTTATTATTTTTTAAAATGTATTAAAACTAATTTTATTTTTATTTTAATTATCTAATAGCAATAATTTTAATTTATAATAATTAATTTTTATCTAAGAATTTTATTCAAAATAAAATATAAACATGAATTATTTTTATCATCTAGTTATTTAATTAATTAAAATTAATTTTTATTATTATAATTTTATATAAAAAAACCAACACGATTATTTTAAGAAAATTAAATTTTATTAAAAAATTAAAATTTTTTTATTTTATTTTAATAATTTAATAGTAATAATTTTAGTTTATAATAAAATAAATTACTACTTTTAATTTTTAAAAAACCAAATTACTAATTTGAAATTTTTAAAAAATAATTCTATTTTATTTTAATTATCTAAAAATAATAATTTAATTATCTAATAGTAATTTAATAGTAATAATTTTAGTTTTAAAAAATATTATATAAAATGATATAAATAATGAATAAAATAATTAATACTAATGTCTAACGTGAAATGCATATGATATAACTTTAGTTTTTATAAATTTTGTTTCAATTTTTATGTTTTTCAAAATTTCTGATTAAACACAAGGTAAAATTTTAATTTATTTATTGTAATTTTTATGAAATATGAACCGATGACCAATAAATATTCCATGCATAGAAGCAACATAAAATATGATTTATTCCACAAATAACAATAGCTTTAGTGTCGCCAATTTATGGAGGGTCATCGATTACTTTTAGTGAGAATCATTTTAGTAACAGATTTTTGTCTATCACTTGTATCTGTTTTAGTTCATAATTAGCGGCAGTTTTTTTCCCTTTTAACTACTGATTTTTTCATCATCATTTCCCTCGTTTGTTGTAATGAATTATACAATGCTAAGGTTGTGTTTGGCAATCGTCTCTTCTGTTTGATATCATTCGAAATAAAATAGTATTGATCGAAAGAGTGATCGATAAAAAATTAATTCTTTTAGTTTTCAAAGGTTAAAAGTTAATATTTTTTATTTCTTTTGAAAAATTTTTATCTAACAACTAATTTAAATGTCATTATTTTTGAATATTTTAACTCCAAATCAATATTTAAAGAATTAAACATTAATAATTAATAGTTAACAATTAAATACTATTAAAACAGCTAACAATTACTAAAATAAATAATTATTACTATAATAATTGATTTTGTTAAATAAAACTTTAAGTGAGGAGAAAATTATCTGTTTTTTTTTTACCATGACTAATGATATTATTCAAATTTAAATTTGAACAACATATGATTGGATGATGAAGTAGAAGTAGAATATTACTAGATTAAAACGATCTAAGTGACAACTATATTTGTTTTGCTGAGAAGTGACAATTATGTCATAACTGGAAAGAGTAATTTCTGTTTTTGGTATGAAAAAATCTTAAAATTATCTTTTTGGTGTAGATGGAAAATAAATTTCCAATTTAGTATATTTTCTGGATTGACTATCACTTTAATTGACAATCAGATAGAATCAAGTGACATGGTGTGTCGTTGCATGATGTTACAAAAAATAATAAAATATGTGTACATGATTATTGGTTGTCAAGTGATCCAATCCATCCCTTAATAATAATAATAATAATAATAATAATAATAATAAATAATTAATAATTAATACTAATAATAATAATTAATACATAACTACTCTTAATATTTATTATTAATAATATTATTAATAATACCAATACTACTAATATAATATAATCTTAAATATTACATTATTATTAATATTAAAATTATTAACCATCTATTTTATAATTATTAAAATATAAAAATATAAATTATTATTATTTATAATCTCAATTTCATAAATTATTAAATTATTATTAATAATTACATGTAATCATTTTTTCATCATTATAATATATTTATTTTATTTTATTTGATAATATTATTAATAAATTAATAATATTATTAATAAAATTAATAAAATTATTTCATTTTATTATTAATACAATTATACAAATACTACTCATATTAATATTATTAATTATCATACAAATAAAATGAAATAATTATATTATAATGATGAAAAATGATTATATGTAATTATTAATAATAATTTATTAAATTGAGAATATAAATAATAATAATAATTTATATTTTTTATTAAAAATAATTTATTTTTTTAATATTTTAATAATTACAAAATAGATGGATAATAATTTTAATATTAATAATAATGTAATATTTAAGATTATATTATATTAATAGTATTTGTATTAATAATAATAATAATATTATTATTTATTGTAAGGGACGTGGGATGAAGACTGGTCCATCACTTGCCATTAGCAGCCATATCCATCTATTTTTTCCTTTTTTGCCAAGTCATGCCACATCACTTGCTTTTTGCCACATCATTTGATCGTAAATTGAAGTAGCGGCAACCCATAAAACATAACAAATTGGAAGTTTATTTTTCATTCATAAGAAAGGGAGAATTTTGAGGTTTTTTCATACCAAAAAGGAAAATTGCCTCAATTGGACATGTGTTGAAAATGAATGCTGGCTCGAAATTGGTACAAGAATTAAGCTTGAAGTAATTGGGTTATTGCTAGTGACACTTAGTTTGTTTTTTAGTACCATAATTAGACGGAAAAATCGAATCCTCAAATTAAGATCATACTTTTGATAAAATTGATGCTTTTAGAATATTGTAAATACAAGAAATAGTGCAATTAGGGTCCCTCCATTATAAGATTTGTAATGTTTTGGATTTGACAGTGACCTCTTCGGTAGACGATAATCACATTTTTTATTTATATAAATTCTTAGTAATTAAAATAGATTATTATTAGAGATATATAAAATTATTTTTAAATTTTATTTAATTTGTGTAACATCTTTTCTTTGCTTTTTTTGAACTTTTGCAAAACATCTTTTCAATAACTATATTTATTTTGCTTACACAATAAAATAACACCTTCTTATATAAGGATGATGCACTGATTTTTTATTTTGTTTTGTTAATGATTATTTAGTTTGTTTTTATATAATTCACGAATATAAAAAATTGAGTATGACTTTATGTAATTATAGATTTAATCAAATTCTAAATTTGTTAAATCATGCCTTAACGAAAATAAAACTTTTTATGAAATGTATGAAATTTAAATTTATTATTTTTAAAATCAATGAAATTTCATATTTTCTTATTTGATTGAAAATATGAAATCTATGAATTTTGATAGTATTCTTAAAATAAAATTAAATATATTAAAAAGGAATTAAGATGATCCACCTCTTAGATAGTAATTCAAATTTCATTGAATAAAGCCGTATATTTGGCTGTTTTATTATTCATAATGTTCAAGTAATATATACATCAGCATGAAAGAGTTATCGCTATAGTAAAATACATACATAGCATATCAGATACATGAGATAACATAAAGGAACTAAGATATATACATCCTCAATTATGATCATTTTTTGAATTTTATCATATCTTGAAAATTAGGAGGAGTATGATTATATGTTAGGTGGTGATAATCTACTTCTTTAAAAGAATTTTTATTAATTTAAAAGTTGTAGTTAAAGGTCGCATATTGGGTTATTCATAACTTATAAAAGCCAAAAAGAGAATAAAGTGACGGGGAAAGAAGTTTTTGTTTTTAGTTAAATGCAGAAGAACAAGTCAAGCACATGAAATTTCCTTGATTTTGGGTAGGTAAGTTAAGGAACTGACAGCTGAAAATTTATGGAGAAGTTCTTGTTACATTAAACCATTAATTTGCATAAGTGAATCGAATAGATTAAGTCAAGAAAACCTATGAATGAACTATTGAACACTGTGAACGTATAAGCTATCCTAGTATGGATAACTTTTATGTTCATGCATATTATTATACCTGATTATTTAGTTACGCGATGTTTTTATATAGTTGTAAGTTAAAGCATGAATTCTTAAGGTAGGAAGTAGGACGTCATGCTGTTGTGAGAGAAATTATATGTATGTATACGTTTAACTAGATGATGGGAGAACTTTGGTTGTAGAAGAATATATATAGGGGTTTCAGGGGGGTATATATATGCCTTACCTTTTATATAAAGGGGTTTAGCTGAACGATGATTACTATAGTAGGGTAGTATCAAGTTTGATATTATCATGCTAATACATGGCTCTTAATTTCAAGGTAGTGACACAAGTTTAAGAATAAGAATAAATCTAATAGATACAGCTGAAAATATGATGTTGATCGCATAAACAGTTGAAGATAAATTATATTTTTCATCTTGTGAACACTATTTGTATTATACGTAATACTTGTTTGAAAGCATGTTGAGGATTGTTCGATTATATGTATATTAACTTAAGCTGTAAAGCTAACAGATTGAATCTTCTAGTCCAAGCAAGTAATCATTTGTAATGGAGCAAGTAATCCGATTAGAATTAATATATGTCTTAGAATGTCTCAAACACATGAAACATGGTTACTTCTGCCTATTTAACTACGTGTCCATGTCTATTGAATTCTAAGCTGTAAATAGATACACTTAAATGGATACACAATATTGTAAGAACTGCTAGAAATAGTTAATCAAGTAAGGAACTGCCTAAAGGTTAATTAAACACTCTTGGAAATTAATTTGGTACATTAAATATCATGGAATCATTCAAAGTTTTAGCAAGGTGGAGATATTAACATTTAAGATATCATAAAAGCTTCTTCAACTAGAGTTCTTTAGAGACCTTAGCCTGTGTTGTTAATGCACCGGTAATCACCTTGAACCTGAAATTATTTGTTGATATTTTAAGGTTGCACATGAAGTAAACCACACACTATTCTTACTAAAGATTATATTAGATGGATTAAGTAAGATAGAGAGAGAATTAAGAGCATTAATTGAATCTTGAAAATCACCTGGTTGCATGATTAATTCCTAAATTATTGAGCTTCCATTGTGACATTGATACTTGCATATTGATTATTGCATTTGATTCTTGGGAAGTGTGTGTGTTAGAATACACAAAGTCGAAAGTATATCAGATGCACATAAGATATAATTTGTCACACCTCCAAGAGGAGACATATCCCGTAATGAAACCCTGAAACTCCTCCGTCGAGCTCCAAAATTTCATTACAAGGGAAAGTACTCACTAATCATTTATTAACACAATTATATCAAGCATGCTACTAATTTTTTTTTTCACAAGATGTACTTCTGATAATCACATTAAAAGATAAGGAACAACACTGAAGCATCTGTTACATACAACGAGTTACAAATACAAAGGAGGTTATAGTTATGCCCATTGGCATCAGCAAGTAGTAGTAGTCAAAGCAACGCAACCTAATGTTACTGCCAAATTGAAAAGAGCATAAGCAATATACACAATGCCTGCCGGAGTCTGCTTAACTAAGTCTCAGTATGGCAACCCTCGCAAGAATCGCCGAAGTCGTGTACTGCACTGCTAACAACTAATGCTAACCCCGTCTAGCTTCTGATGTGCTTGGACCTGCATTCATCAAATGATAAACGCTGAGTAAAACTCAGTGGCACTAATAAATGAATGCATCAAGTAATCATATTGAAGTATAAAGAATTTCACAACAATAGCGTAAGAATCATTATTACAGGGAAGCGTAAAAGCACATGCTAATTATATGTAATTATTGTAGCATACAGCTCAAATTCCGAGGTAAGCATATTCACTCGGATATACTTTCAAAATTCTCATCTCATCATCTTGTAGTACCTGGATTCATCTTGGATTTTCATTCATAGTATCACAAATAATTCACGTATGTCCATAATCACAATATTCATTTCAATTTCATGAAAATGTATGCAATTATGAAATGAATTTATGAGAATGCAATGTTTTGCACTCTCTCCCTCTATCAATCTGTTTCACTGCCATATTTCAATTGGCCAATCATATTTTCAATCGTAATATTTTTCTGGAATGCGACCGTACTCAGCATTCCCTCAAACATTCAATCATAATACACAACATACACAACATAC
>CANYBF010404380.1:0-47660 GCA_948192965.1 Dalechampia spathulata
TTTGACTTCAACCCTTCCATATCAGACACCGCTGCAATAAACTCCTTTCACCATCACTATCTCTTTTAGGTTTGAGTATGGATTAATGTCAACTCAATGTATGACTAATTATGTTAAGTCATTCCCTAAAATAGATTTCTCATGTCATATAATCTTTATTCCCAAAATGCTCCTGTGAATCATATTCGCCCCAGGCATCCTACTCTAGCTAGAGATTCCTGAATAAAGACTACTTCATGAATCTTTGAGATAACCCTTACTATTAATCTAGGGTGGTGAATTCTCTATTCATATTCAAATACCTTCAACTATGTTATACCATACCCAACCTCTAAACTATGAACGCCTTCTAAGGAGGAATAAAGTATAGGAGTCAGAGTATAGTAATCCATAGTTAAGATAACCTTGATATCTCAAGTCTAAGGATACTTGCACTACTGATATGAGTGAGATATAATTTCACAGACATAGATCAATTATCCATATGAAATCTCACTGGTAAGGTATCCAATGAACTAGTACTATACTACTCATCCACATATTTACTTTAGACATCTCATGTTATGATGAATGAGAATCATCCCTAAATAGGAAGTGTAACATGTGCTGATCTTTCCATATTTATAATGTCCATTCTTATTAATACCGTGATCAAGGATATTTAGATATTGAACATTTGCATACAAAAAGAATCTCATTCCATAAACTCTTTATGGATTCTTTTGCACTGTTCCAATATCATGGCCTTCAATATAGATAGTTTAATACTCCAAGTAAAATAAGTTCATGTAAAACATTGTACTATACAATGAATAATGCCTTTATTAATGAAAACGTATAGTACAAATACACATGATGCTCTAGAGCATACACTAACAGAAATAGCCTAAGACATAATTGTAAAGCGCTAAAGCCTCTAGCAACCAACATGATGGTAGAGATAGTCAAGGTATTTCCACCCATTCTTATGGGTCGAAGACTATGGCTAGACATAATAGAGCATTGTTTTCAAAATTGTTTCATAAATTGTTTTTAAAATTATGAATATTCTTCATATTTATTCCTTGCTATTTAATGTCTTTACTTTATAGATAGAGCAAAATGATGGCAGGGAGCCAACCTTTCATGAGCTTTTCATGTATACATATACATGAAAGTATGATCAAGTCAACTTTATGGATGAGAGGTCATGTTAGATTAATGTAAGTATGAAGGCTTTTAATCATATTTTTATTTCAATGTTATTATGTAAAAGAATGACATTTTATTTATATTTTATATTTTATTTGGATTGTATTACTAGGTTGCATAAGGCCGTAACCTAATCAAATAATACCATAGATGACTCTCAGATTTATCTAGAGGTTGTAGGTAGAGCCTCGAAGGGTCGAGTGATGGTATTAGTTCACATGCTAATAGTTATTATAGTAGTGCATCAATCAACACCATTGTATGTGGACCATTGAAGAGCTCTAGCCAATAGCATTTAATTGACATGATAAGATAAGAGATTCAAGATATTATGTATGTTGCCTTCATCAATGTTATTGATCTTGTGATTGAGGCATTATATCAAATATAATTGATCAGGTTTAACAAGATTTAGTGGATCATATGTAAAGATCTTAGCCACCCACCATACAACCAAAGCATTATGCACCAGCTAATGATGCTGACACTGCAGTTCATCTATCTGATCCTATTATAGTTGCAGTTCATTTTGATCCTGCTTTAGTAGATGATCACAATGCTTATGACACTACTCCCATACCATAATTGTACACATATCTACTTGTTTACTATAAATATGATAAACCCTAAAGCCTAAATTATTAGCATGTATTTTAAAAATTAGTTGCAACATAATTTCATTAACATAAAATTACTATAAATATGACAAAAGGGTTAAATAGATATTTCATTGTAAATTAAATGGATAAATTGATTCTTACTCATAAGGTTTCCCTGATGCATGCTACTATGAATATTATATGATAATTTATGTATTTTATCAATAATGGTCATTTTCATTATCTATAATCAATTAACAGTAAAAATGATAGACGTTATCTTGTTTAATAAATTGAGGTGATACACATTGATAAATATATCAATGCCAAGTATATTAATGGACAATCAAGAGTTACTAGTTTGGATGATGTGTTAAGTACATTGTTATTGTTATATACAATCAAAAGAATGATTAGATTATCTGTTAATGCTATTATCATGCTAATAAATATGACGGGATAATGGAATTTTAATGCTCTTTAAATAAGGGGTGAACGAGATGTACGTATAATGTCCCAAATAATTACTAGCTATCCAGGTCTACAATATATTAAGTTATTTATGGAGTTTACTAGTGGACAAGAACCTGAAGAAGGTGCTTTAATGAGTCATTATAAAGTAGGTGCTTCTAATAGAAGTGTTAGTGATAATGAAATTGATGATAGTGATAGGAGGAATGATCAGAATGGTAATGATGTTTAAAATGATGATTGATGTAGATGATGATGATGATAAAAATGAGGATGAAATTGAAGGTAATGAGGAGTTAATCATGTTGATTGAATGCAGTTATAGGGTCATTCATGCATTGAGAAATTTCTTCTTTATCAATGTCAATGAAATGACTGTGAATATAAATCCATTTGATATTGATGAATTAATATGGGATCCGTCAACATAATTTCAGATAAGCCTGACATTTAAATCTAGAGATGTCGTTCAAATAATATTGAAATTATATTTAATGCATGTTAGGTGAAACTTCTAGAGCAATGAAATGAAGGAAAACTGTATAACTATTCTATATGGTCAAAATGATACATGTGCTTGGCATTTACGTATAATGAAGAAGAAGATGCATCATTATTGGGAAATAACATGATACAATGATCTTCATACTTGTAATGCTTCAACGAATTCACAAGACCATCATAATTTTGATAGTAATATGATTGTTGGGTATATTAAAGGAATGTTAGTCAAACAACCAAATATTAAGGTCAAAGCTATAGTAGCATTGCTAAAGGATAGTTTTAGTATTATCAGTAGTTATAAGAAAGTATGACATTAGAAACAAAAGGTCATTGCCTCTTTATAAAGGGATTAGGATGAGCCAAAGTTTGCTTATACAAGAATTTAATCAATTCCTTGATGATGTTGTTATTCATATTTTAGGGTAGTTATGTTATGTTAGGGTAGTCATGCATTAGTATGCTAGGGTAGCTAGCTTAAGATTGTTATATAGTCATATATTTTATTCAATAAGTAATAGTACAATGAGCTTCTTTTATATACCATTCTTGAAGGATCTCGAAACTATAGGATAATATAATTGGGGCTCTTTATATTAGACATGTCTATACTGGGAGCTTTGTGATTCTTACATATATTTATTGGCTTCCCAAATATCTAGTCCTTTATTTCTGACAAATTGATTGTATGATTTTCCAGATAATTTAAGAGCCTTATGAGCAGGACATTTTGAATATTTTACCTCATCAATACTTATAAGGCCAACATATCTAGAGGCTGCTTGTTCTAATATTGTGTATTCATATAGTTGAGTGAAACCAACCTGATAAGATCCTCCATCAGTTTAGACTAGTGCAACCCATCCTTTGTCCACCCTTCCCTTATTCATCCATACGAACTGAAGATTTATACTAATCTGACTTGAATAATACATGTGTCAATTGGATGGAACGACATTTAAGATGAGCGGTATTATGGGTGAATCAAATTCAACAAATTTTTTAAGCTCTTATTGCTTCCCCAAATATACATTACCATTCTAAATATATCAAATGGTACTGTAAAGTTACAAGAAGGTGAATCTCGCCTAGGGATGCATAATTTAAAGCTTTTATAAGTATATAATCCTAAACTATTATTTCTCTATATGGATGTTGTACATCACATTTAATAACTTATTTTCTCTAATGATTTCTTTAGGCTATCACCCTTGAGTATATATTATTAAGTTCTTGATTGGAATTATCTTAACAACTTGATTGTAATGGTCAAGCAACATTATGAAAACAATGTCATTTGATAACTATGCCACCTTCTTAATCGACCCCTTAATCATTTAACTATCCTTATCTTGTTGATGATAACTTTGTAAGAATTACTTCTTCACGCCCTTCACAACATACCACTCAACATTAACATATACATCAAGATGTCTATGTTCCACTAACAGTATCTTGTCATCCAGTTCTAACTCCTGTATCTTTACATAATCAACCTGGACGATCTGCTCCATGTTTTCTTTCAAATTTTAAGGTTGGACCATTTGCTCCATTTTTTTCTTTAACATCTCAGTCTTCACACTCTTTTCCATTTATCCTACTACCATTTTAGATAGAACAATCTTTTTTATACATCTCACCATTATTCACACAATGATCCACATACTCTTTCTTATCAAACCAACCCATTACCCCTACCTTTAACCCTTATTGTTATTCATTACCTCAACTTCACAACACCATGAATAATATCCTAAACATTTTCATTCGACTTATAATACTCCATGTGATGCTAGTATTCCTATTAATTATGGAGATCAACATGATGATGATGATAATGCTAGTATTAGACTTATTCATTTACATGATTTTCACTATATAGATATGGATACCGATCATAAAAATACTCAAGGATAAATAGGTCTCAAATCAAGAATAAGAATAACAAATTATGGCACCTAAATTTTATTTATTTACTTATTTAATCATGTCTTCATGTTGTAAAAACTTGTTTAATGTAATGATATTTTATTCTCCATTAGGTATGTAAATGAGTTAGAGGTATTCACAAGCTACTCAATACTTAACTCAATAAAAGCTCATTCAAGCTCATTCGTTAAGCTAAATGAGCCAAAATCATGCTTGATTTGAAGCTTGCTTTGTAAATGACCCAAGCTTGAGCTCATTGATACTCAATCCGTGTAAGCTCATGAGCTGGCTCATTTATGAACTCGTGGAAGCTCATTTATAAGCTCATGAGCTAGCTTATTTATTTTATTATTTTTATATAATTTATTTTATTATATAATATTAATAATTTATTTATATATATGAATGCTAAATTCGAGAAATATATGTATATAGTAATTAATAATATATTACTTATATCAAACATTAGTTTTTATATTATTGAATCTATAAATAATTTACTAATTAATGTTGAACAAAATATTTATTTTTAATTTTAAATAAAATAAAATTAATATAGATAAGATATATTTATTTAGCACTTAAAATCATATGATTCAAGTCATGCATTAGATTCAATAGTACTAAAACAAATAAATTATTATTTAAATTACAAAAATTTCAATACAAATAATGCTTATAAGTTAGCTAATGGATCTATTATATTATAAAACTAGCAATAATTTACAATGAGAAAAGAACATTATTCAACAAATTAGCAATGATTGAAGTGAGTATAAAAGAATTCTATTTAAAAAATATTCTTTAAAATTTTAAATGTTAAACAATTATTTTTTCTTTATAATACAAATGATTCATGATAATATTTTATAAATTGAAATTATTTAAAATTAATTACAAATATTAAAAATGGAAAACATATTTATTAATATAATTTATAAATAATTATATTTTTTACATTTAAAAAATAAATGTTAATTATCTATCTTTTATATATAATAAATATTAATTATCATTAAATAATATTTTATTATTATCATTATATATAAATTTATTTATCCATAAATAATTATATATTTTAAGAAATTTATATAATAATTATTCATATTATCTTAAATATCGACTTTCTCTGAATTCTTTAAATAACTTATTTATATACTTAATAAAAATTTGAAATTTTATAAAAAGTATTTTAACTTATTTTTTAATAATAAATAATTTTATTAATTTTCATAAAACTTATAGTCATATTATTTAATTTGATAAATTAAAAATTCAAGAATATTAATTATTTATTAAAAATTAAATAAATAGTTTGAATATTTTATGTTAAAATAATATAATTGAATTATTATATTAAAAAATTAACAAGTTTAAATTTAATGTCTAATATATATTATTTTTGAAGAAATATTTACCTATCTAATATATTTTTATTTTTTAAAGTGTATTACTCAAATTTTTTTCGAACCTTGATTCTATTTTCAAGTCATAATTTGAGCCTATTTTCAAACTCAATTACGAGCCTCAATACGAATTTAGATTCAAATCATTTTTTAGGTTTATTTGAGTATGGAAATAAGTTGAGCTTGAGCCAAGGTCAAGCTCAAGCCGAGCTTAAACCAAAATTTGAGTCAAGCTTGAACCAAATTTTTTAGTTGATCATTGAAGTGAGCTCGAGCCTAACTAAAATATCACAAGCTGAGCTTGAATAGTTGAATACTTGGCTCAGCTCGGCTTATTTACACCCTTATCCTCCATTCATGTTATAAAAACTTATTTAATTTAATTATATCTTCATATTATGCAAACTTGTTTGATGTAATTATATTAATTACCTCGATCATAGTAGTAGTAATAATAATAATAATAATCATAATAATGATAATGATGATGATAATGTTTTCTTACTATGAATGCAAAAATTTTGGGCAATACTTCTATTGGAGGCTTAGATCTTGAATTTTTCAAATTTATTAATGATATGTCTGCTCTTTTCTTTGTAGGAGTATCAAATGACTCAACAATCACTATCTATCTTTCGTGCTACTATCCATTAATGGTGAGATACTTAGTGGAACTAACTTATCCAATTCAGACTCCAATATCTTAAGATATTCCATAAAGTCTCCATAAACTCTGCCTTTTTACATGTAACAATACAGTTTTTGGATCCAATAGGGCATGTGTTTCTATTTAGACATGTGGAGCTATGTCCGTTATACAAGGAATTTACTACTATCCTTAGGGTTTCCTGCAACATGACTTTGATTCTCACTATGTCGCTCTTTATCAGTAAGGTGATTCCATATCTGATAAGGATGTTTGATGTTAGCCCTACTACAATGACTTCATTGTTGACTATAGAGGGGTGTGTAGATATCACCATGGTCATTGTTGACTATAGAGGGGTGTGTAGATATCACCATGGTTGAGAGTGGCTGCTTTTGGATTATTGGCATAGTTCTTATTTGTTAACCCATCCAGCAATGAGGATCTTATGTTAAGACCTATAATCGATCAGATGGAGCAGTGTCAGACCCCTTTCTCAATGATCGTAGTGGAGACGATCCTCAAATTAAATAAAGTGAAGCTGAGATAGTCTGAGCACTTTATTGGCAATTTATTACTGCTTCAGGTATATCATCTAACCCGCTTTTACATGTTTTCAACTCATCAAGTCTTTATTATTTTTAGATCGTAACTTTTGCAACATTTACAACTCATCTCATTGATCTTTTCCTTTTTTTTTTTCCTTTCAATTCAAGGGAAGCTAGGAATCTTGCCATTATAGGAGGGTGATTTGTAAAGATATCATTCTTGGTGACACCTAATGAGAGGTTGCACCTCCTTAGAAGCAAAGACATTGATATTTGATGGTTGAATCCAATGGATGTAAGCTATCTCAAAGAGTGATGTCTCATGGACCTGTCCATGATGGCATATTCAGCATGTGATACTTAGGACGTATATTGACCATATAATAACAACAATAGCAGCAACAACAACAATAATACTAATACTTACAAATAATAATAATAACATTAATACTAATAAAAAAACACTACCAATCATTTCTTAATAATAATAATAATCATTAATAAATAATAATTACATGAATAAATAATTATTATAGTAAATAATAGTTTTAATTACAATTACTAATAATAATAATATCAAATATTTATATAAATAAAATTTACTAATAATATTTTTAAAAAATATTAACAATAATAACTTTTATAAAATAATAATAATAATAACAACACTAACAACATTAATACTAATAATAAAACCACTACCAATCATTTTTTAATAATAATAATAACCATTAATAAATAATAATTACATAAATAACAATTCTAATTACAACTATTAATAATATATAAATCATAATAATAAATAATAATAATAATAATAATTACATGAATAATAAATAATTATATTGAATAATACTTATAATTATAATTACTAGTAATAATAATAATACATAATACTAATAATAACAATAAAAATAATAACAATATCAAATATTTATACAAATATAATTTACCAATAATATTTTTTATAAAATATTGATAATAATAAAATTTATAAAATAATAATAATTACTACAATTAATACAAAAACTACTCATAATCATATTATTAATAATTATACAAATACTAATAATATCATCTAATATTAAATAATACCTTATTATTAATAGTAAAATTATCATCCATCAATTTTGTAATCATTAGAAAATAATAATATAAATTATTATTATTTATAATTTCAATTTCATAAATTATTATTAATAATTACATCTAATCATTTTTCATCATTATAATATAAATATACAATTAATAATATTACTATTATTAATAAAAAAATTAATCATTTCTCATTCATTATATATATTTTAGAATTGAATAGCGATTTGACACAGAATCACCAGTTACATTGACATCCAACTCCTCTCTTCTCACGTTAGAGGGACACCAGTACTTGCAGGAATCAATTACAAATTTACATCAAATCCAAAATTCTTTTATGTTTCACATTAAAAAGATAATATTCATTACTTTTTATACTAAATTGGGAAATTACCTTCATGTACCATTTGGATATTTTGAAATTGAGGCTTGGAATTGGAATGCAATTTCAATTTCAATTTCAAATACAAATTCTAATATAATTCCAAGTAGAACTTAGTTTTGAGGAAGAAAAAAACTTCACAAGAAAAAGAGAAGAAAGATATCTGCTAAAAAGCAAAGACAAGTCGAGTAAAATATTAAAAAATTATAACTGTAATTGTGCAAACTAAATCTAACATAGATTTTTTAAAAAACTCAAACTAACATTTATCAAAATATAAATTCATGTAATTTCACTAAAAACTTTCTTTTGTAACTTATGTTTATCATTCTTATTTAAGCTGCTATAATCTATTGACTTCTCATTTCCTCGTAATAGTAATGCATCATCATTATTTATGAAACACTTCAATTTCCAATATATTATATGCAATGAAAAGCTTTTGTATAGAATACAAATAAATACAAGTGGAGAGATGCTCAATTCAATGGAGGAAATAATCAAACAATGGAAGCTCATCACTTATCTCATTCAATCTTCTGTTAAGACTCCTCAGAGCTTCAACATGAGGTTCATCTTCCTCTACTGCTATTATTTTTGCAAAGCTTCCTTCTCCAACATAGTCTACTACCCGATTCGCCGCCTCTAGTCCAGTAACGTATGACTTTTCCTGTTACAATATCATTTGTAATAAGAATTTGAACGAAAGAATTCAGACATTCTATTAATATATAAGCTTCTATCGTGAAAAAGGTAAATAATCTATGACATGTCGAACAACTTTGAATTTCCACCTAGAAGATATGTTTCATTTATGATGAAACATGAGATATTTGATTTTATTACAAAAACATCACTAAAATTTATAGATTTTCCTTGAAATTTGAAATTTCATAGATTTTCTAAATTTCCTTGGAAGAAGTTTATGAATGAAGAGGAAGAAAATGCTACCTGTGACCATGATCCATGCCGGGTTATAATCCAATCACCAGCCATAAACAAGTTTGGCAAAGATGTGGAGCCGCACATCATATGTTTATATGAACCTTTGAGACACCCAAAAAAAGCATTATATATAATAGAAACACGCCTAAGATAAAGGCAAAATTAATCATAAGGTAATCAAACATATAGTCTTTAAGATTCTTAACAAATTAATAATAATTGTGTCTTCTATCCTTATCAAACATATACGGTTTTAGTGTTAATCCCAAGTCGATTGGAGTTGACTTTTAATTATGATCAAAACATCAAGTAAATGTTTTGTTACTATAACTACTTAGAATAATTTGATTGGTCATTCATCCCCTGAAGATGAGAGGAGGTGCAGGGTTTGAATCTTGCCACCTTGACACCTCTTAAAGATTTGTTGCAATGTTAACATACATCAAGTACTAATAGACTATTTGTTGATGTGTGATCCATCAAGTGTTTTTGCCCAAGAAAATTAACTTTGTCAACCTTAACCAGGTCGATGATTTTCAAGTTAGCAATGTTGTGTTAGTTGGACTTGTTAAATGGGTCAAAAAGGCATGTTATCAGTTGAAACCATAGCAAAAGGGCATCCTGCAAATAAATTTCCTTTTTTTTTTGGGTATTTATAGCTGAAGAAGCTGTATAAAGAAACAATACCTGGAAAGAAATGAGTCAAGGATTTAGGAAATCTTGATATCTCCTTATCGATCACTGCAACATTCTCAAAGTCCTTGATGCATCTCGAGAGATATGACATTGCTTTCTTAACTATGACTTCATCTTTAAGTGGTAACAACTCATTGGCATGATACTGCAATGCGGAAGTTAATTCAGAAAGACTTGAAACAAAATTATATCATTAAACAAATGTGTTGGAAGTTTATTAAACCATGAAAAAAATTGAAATTGCAATTTTGTGAGAAACTTTAGCAATAATCCTTAAATTAATAGTAGGAACCAGGACAGCATAAGGAAAGGAAACAATTCTCACAAAATCAGTTCGTACAGTTGTGACTTGACTATCGTTATGCTCATCATGAAGTGCATTCAGATTGAAAAAAGTCCACGAAAATGAATCGTCAAACCCAGAGCAAGCATTGACTGCATGGGTAACATTGACCTGCACCATAGGAAGTTGATATAATAAATCTGTAAAATCATCTGGAGATATTCCCATACAATCTGAAGCAACCACGGCTGTCAACAAATCTCTCCATTTTCTTCAAATGACATTTGTTGCTGTTAGGCTCAAGGATAACAAGAAATATATATATATATATATATATATATATATAAATGGGATGCTTGGAAACCATACTTGAAAATGTAAAAATAATTCGAATGCCAGATGATTGTTGGATCACTTATAAATGCTTGAAGAGAAACACTTCAACAATTTTTTTGCTTAGATCATTCAATCCTATCTCTGCATAAACGAAAAGTTTCTAAACTAACCTTTCTGTCAAGCTGAAGTTTACAGGAGAGCACGTCAATGGCAGCCAAGTTCAATACTTTCAGAAAGTCCTCCCTTGTAGATAATGATGCACTACAGAGGAATCAACTGCCAATTAACAGAGGATAGCTTATATAAAGAGAGCTAAGAATCCATTCTACTAATAGATAAATTGTTGAATTGGTGTTTTATGAAAAGCTATTCTAACCTAATCTTTTAAACTATAGCTTTTAGTATTTAGTTCATTATTTACCATTTGAGATTAAACAATTGATTTGAACACTTCAACCTTAAAATGTTGTATAAATAGTTCACTATTAACAGTTAAGGTGTAACAATTAATCACCATTAATGCCATAATCGGTCACTCAAACAACTAACAACTATCAAAAAAGTTAATTTTGAGAACAATACCTTGGAAGATCTTAGTTGAACTATTTGAGTAGAAATTATGCAGAATGAAGCTCAAGTTTAACTCAACAGGAAATAAGTTTCTGATTAATGAAAAGGAAAAAAAGTTTATAGAAAATGGGTTTTGTTTGAAAACAGCAGACCTGTTCTTAACAAGCTCTTGAACTTTAGAGATTCCAATTGCCAAAATGACCGCATTAGCATCAATGGTGTCGTTGCCACAAACCACTTGTGATATGCAATTTGTTTCTTCATCAATGATGAAATCCATTACTTTTCCACCATCTGAAAATTGACAGCCTTTGGTTTTCAATGATTCTTTCCATGGATTGAAGATCTTTTCTCTGATTGTTCCACGACACCATACCATATCAAAATCTTTCTGTACCACAACAAGAATTCTGTGAACTATAGTACTAACCCCTCTAAAACTACAAGATAATGCTCGTATGACATAGATTACATGTAATCACACACACCATTTCGAGATTCAGAGATGATACATAAATATTTTATGCATATCCAATTTCATGACATTCACAATCATAAAATATGTACTTTATGACCTGATAATTGATGTGCCGCAATGAAAATGAATCATGCTATCATACCTGGTGAGCAAGGGAGATAAAGTACAACATTCCAAGTGTTGCAGCTGCACTACATTGCTCAGGTGGGGCAAATAGACTAATTTGAAGCAATGGACCCAAAACATTTTGATAAACCCTTTCTGAGCTACCAAACTGTTTTAAAAGTTCCCTGGCGGTAACTATTAGTAAATCTCCAAATAAGACACTTAAGGTAACAAGTAATTTTCTAATTCCAGAAATCCATGGTTCGTGTAGAAATGCTTACTTGGATCATATTTTCTCCAAGCTGTGTCAGTGTTATCAAAATCGATCACTACAAGAAGAAAGTAGAGATAATGAGCAAGGAAAATTTGTAAACAAGGAATTACATTAATAAGTGAACATTTGGATCCTTTAGAACAACTGGAGACAAACCACCGATCTACTTTTTAACATATAAGGTCTGACTATTCATGGATTAGTTGTACTTATTGTTTCCTTTTTAGGTCAATATCAGCAACTAATTTTAAAACTATACCATAATTAAACCTGAACGAACAAAATGTTGAAT
Organism: Dalechampia spathulata; assembly: GCA_948192965.1. Taxonomy (NCBI): domain Eukaryota; kingdom Viridiplantae; phylum Streptophyta; class Magnoliopsida; order Malpighiales; family Euphorbiaceae; genus Dalechampia; species Dalechampia spathulata. Next base: position 12,751 of record CANYBF010404380.1, read on the forward strand.
TGAATGGATACCAGTCTCTACTTGCAAAAATAAGCATCAATAAAAATGGTTAACTTCCTAGGTAGCAGATTACTGAAAGCTCTTATAACTAGTACAAAATTTAAATACTAAGATATGAAAGTTTACCAGCAGCCATTAATGGAAGCAATGTTATTCTATCCACCAATGGAAGCCTTGTAAACTGCACAACAATGAAGAATGCATTTGGTTAGTTTTATAAAAAATATTGTTTTGCAGAATATAGGATATAAAGATGAACTTTTTTATTTTTATGAACATTAGCACAGATAAACTTAAATGGCATACTTGAGTATAGTACAAGGTTCCTAATGGGGTTGGCAGTTGAGGTTGATCTTGGAATACAGGAAACTCAACCTGCAAAATGACGTTAGACATTTCAAAGCCACTTTTGTTTCGAGTAAACAACAATCTAAAAGAACAACAAACAGAAGAATTGACAAAACTAGGGGTATCATCAAGTCGAGTTAAATTGATATAGTTCCAAGCTCGAGCTTCACTTGAATCAAAATCTCAAAGCTCATTGCTTGACTTAACACCATCAATTTAAAACTCAAACTCGACCCATTAAATATTTAAGCTACTCAGCTTGACTAATATAAATACATTTACTCAATAACAACCCTAGGCAAACTTTTAACAACAACAATCAAGAGCTATATAAAAATCAAGCAGACAAGGCTATTGTGCCACATGTTTCAAATGAATATATACAGTTACCTCCAGTCCTTCCGATGAATAAAGTGCAGATCGCACTCTATCGGTGAAGGGTGTGATTCCCAGTTCATTGACAAGGCTAAATATATTTTTGTATGGATTCCAGAAACCTAAAGATTAAAACAAATCAGAGATTAGATCAATATATGCAGACCATCATTATAAGAATATTTAAAGCAGAATATGCAAATTTATAACTATTTTTCATTACAAAATTATAATCAAGTTTTTCCATCTCAAATAATACTCGCTAAATAAAATACCAAGAATGTAAATCATTAAATATATCATAGAATTCACAATTATTCCTTAAAATCACATTAGTTATCATTTATGCCATTGTTCCCATGAAAATCATTTTCGTTTAATTTTAACCTTCCTCTAACTTATTCATCTTTATTGCATATAATTATAAATTCAGAAAAAGAGATATATGTTTATGTGTTTAATTTTCTTAAAAATAATAAAAATGTAATGAATCTTTGTTTCAGACGGTAATATTTGGAATTTTTTGAATTGATAATAATTATAAAAAATAATTATTGTATATATCCATTATGTTATGTAACAAATATCTTTGACTCCATAATTCCTTTCTTTTTTTTAACCAAGAAATAAGGACAAGAACAATTATGATTTTACCTTGAATACCAACCTCATCTGGGCTGCCAACACCATTGTCATCTTCAATAACAGTAACATCAAAACCCTGAATGTAATCCAAAACAACATCCAGAATCACATATAATTCATGTGGTAGTTCAGATTTACATATCATGTTCATGATTAATGTTAATGCCATGTCGACATCCGAAAACACTAACAAGAATCGTCAATTTGATAGATTCTACAGGACCCAAAACCTTTATGATGCTGTCATGTTAAAAACTGTCACAAGCTTATTGGATATGTGCAAAAGAGGGAGAGAAGACCTGGTTACAAAGGTGATGAGCAGCACCGAGGCCAGCCCAGCCAGAGCCGACGACGACGACCTTCTTCTCTTTCTTGTTGTTGTAGTCACCATTTTTGACATGGATTTGCCGAGTTTCAGAAGCTTTGCAAGACAACCCAGTTGTGTATCCTTTACCGGAAAGAAGAGGAGGCAGTGACAATCTCCAACAACCCAACATCTTACCTTCTTTTCCCTCTCTCTCTTAACTGTTTCTGCTTCTTAATTTCCAACTGCCAATCTGAAAGTTATGATAATTGTGTGGGAAATAGTGGGCTAAGTGGCTGATTTCTGGAAATGTGTGCAGGGTCTCCGCCACAAATAACATTTTCCATCATTTGGCTTCATCCAAGTTTCTTCCTTCCACGTGTTTCTATATCTTTTTCATTAATTATTTCATTCTCTTTGATTTTGATTTAACTTTGCATTTAACGTGAAGATGAAGCCAGACTAATCTGTACTTCTCAAAATTACCTTTCTAAATACAATCTTGAGAGATTAAAAAGATTTTGGCAGTTAATAGTTGCAAGCTGAAAATGGGTACAAAACTATGTATTACTATAGGATCAAAAGACATGAATCATCAAGAAATGAATCAATGATGGTAGGATTCAACCAGCCAAGGGAACTCCTTTCTAGAAGACCATCTTGGAGGGCTGATAGAAACAAAACGCCGAGTAAATATGCAACCTTGCTCCACATACATGTGACTGGTACAGCAGCAGGGAACGAAACTTGAGTAATTTTTTCGAATCGTACAATTTACATGAAGAAAAAGATACGAAAATCAACGTAGAAGCAAAGGAAAAAAGAAAGGTATAAAACTGGCGAAGAAATAACTATAATAATAATACTAATAATACTAATAATAATAATAATAATAATAATAATAATAATAATAATAATACTAATAATGATAATAATAATAATCATATCACTTTCTCTGGTTCTACTTCTTTAGACACAGAAGCTAAATGCAAGTATCAGTTCCAAGATCCAAGTTAAGAGTTACAGTGTATATTGGAGGATGGCTCCTCTCTCCCTCTATCTCCTTTTCTTCAGGAAGGGAACCTGGTATTCACATGAGAATAATAATACAGGAGATAGATATGGGAGAAATAGCTTCATCATGTACTGCCAGCTTCAGTTGGCGTGGTATAAGGAGCCAGTGTATTTGAGGGGAAGCTGATGCCACCCCCTCGCACTGATATATTTGAGAACTTGACTGAACTAGCCCTGCTTACGAGATTTGAGTCGAGAAACACAACGATTACAGTGATGTCATCATGGAAATGCCGTCTGACCCCTCGGTCAATCTTCTTCAAGTCTGAATACCTCATTTCTCTCTTCTTTGCTGCTTCTTGCAGAGCAGCTTTCACCAGTCGCTTGGCAATTCCCTGCATGAGAGGTTAAAATGAAAAGTGAGCGAATAAGATCTTTTCATTTTGCTCTTTGGCGGTCGCTTTAAGAGTCCAAAGGGGAGGTACTTGGTTTAGAACCCAAACTGCCTACATTGCAGGTAACAGACAAAAACCCACACATTGCAGGGATGATACAAGTTCAAAACTTTACACATGAATATCAGCAATAACAACATTTTAGATACCAGAAGTAAGCATCTGATAGTAGACAGCAAAAGAAAAGAAATTTAGCAGATTTGAAATTTGAAAAAAATTGAGTCATCACCACAAACTCGTTCAACAGCCAGACTTTCTTGTTATGACCTTATAGAAAGAACGTTGTTAGTAATAGAATAGCATTGACTTATCAAAAGCATGGCGTCTAAATAAGTGGCTCAGCATGATTACTAAAAAGACTTTGGATTTGGCAATTATAGAAATCAACCCCAGTTCAAAATTGTGTTTTGGACTTTAAAATCAGTGGTTCATTATTTATTTATTATTAGGCTGGTCCACTAAGGACTTTATAGACAACTAAATTGAAGAGCATTAAAAAGGACAGCAGAAAAACAAGATTACTAAATGTCAATTTACCCAAGAAAAATCATCAAAATTCCAATATGTTTCAACTTTCTCAGAAGTCTATGCACTGGTGCATGCAAATTTCTATTGTCAGAGGCAAAATAGTTGTTGACTTTATTTTCACATTGTAGAACTAGTAATATAGGGATCTTTTTGAAACAAAATCTCAGTTCACCAATCTAATGAAATTCAGTAACTGCGTGGTTGAATGCATAATAGTCCAAAGCCAAACCTCGAGTCCTCCTTAGGGAATCTGGTTATCACCACAGAAGTAGACGATAAAAAAGTGCAGAATACATAAATCATTCTCTGCTTGAAATAATAGAACAAGTTATTGTCATTGCTGACCCAAAAGAGTCAGCTTTGTGCAATGAGGATAATGGTAATGATAGAAAAACAAATTAATATTGCAGCATATCGCAGATCCAAATTCAGTAATTAATGAATCAGATGTTAGAATTCCATATTCCAACTTGCCACCAAATCTAGAACTACACACTGTAGTATTCCAAACCATATAGTTCTTAGAAAGAGGAAATGTAATCATAAAATAAGCAAAGTGAAATACTGAGATAAATGTCTTACGTTGCGAGGATGATTTTGTACTATATCAACAGCATCTTGATTACTAAGGTGCTCCCAAAGGCCATCAGATGCAAATATAATAAATTGATCTTGTGGCTCCAAGTGGTGAATTGAAATTGCTGGATCAGCGCTTAATATTGGCTTTTTGAATGGTTCACGTAGTCGGAATTTGGCATATAAAGGTTCTCTGTTGAACTCAGGCTTTTTCAGGTATACATCACCAATCGATCTGGAAATCTGAAAGGTCAAAGGATCTTGATCATGAGCAAACAATCATTTTGAGAAAAGAAGAGAAGATGCATGTGGTAAAAAAATCCAATATAGTCTTGATGACAAATTTCAAATCTTCCAGTTGCAAGTTGTGGAAAAAATTGTAAGAGCAGTGTTTCTCAACCTGTTTCGCATTGCATACATGTGGATTTCTCTACCTAGAATTTAGTTTATGCCAGAAACTAATAGTTCTTTTTACCCAATACAGAATATGGAGAATGCCCCATATCCATATAAATGATCCACTAAAAGCATTTTTCTTAATAGTTATTTCTATATGCATTTTATATCAAGCACTTAAAAATCATTACTAGCATAATATTCAGTGAAAATGATCTGGTATGCAACAAACATAAAATTATTCAGACACATGCATATCCATTTAGCGCATTATGCAACTCAGTTTATATGAGTTTCAATTTGGGATCAGATCCCAAATATGACCATATGTTTAACCTTTTCTATTGATCAATAAACATCTCACTCACTTCAACATTCATGTTAAACCATGAATTCAAACCAACAAGTGAAAATTATAGAATGTCTCATAAAGGGTTGGATAAAGTAAAGCATCTAATTATCATCTAGAAGCAACGTTTGATAAACTTTCATGGAGAAAATGTGAAAGAATTTCCTATTAATAGATAATATCGCATAGTCCAACCATCATGCCAAGATGAGAAAGATATGAATATGCATTTTAGCCATAACTCAATATCAACAAAAGGTTTCATGTAGATTCCAAACTATGTGAAGTGATCACACTATCAAAATTTACCCCACAATTTGTAAATAAAAGAATTTGATATTATACTTTTATCTAAACTGCTAATTGCCCAAGTTGTAGCCTTGACATTCAGTCTATTTTATAGTACTCAATTTGTGTACTTGACAAGGAACTTAGTTACACTTTCTCAAGAAGCTAACAAAGAGATCCCGGATAACTGACCAAAATAGAAAGAATTTCAGCAGTTACACGAATCTCATACAGCCATCTGATACTGAAAAGCTTCTGAGAATCGCTAGTGTATTCCAATTTCTTCTGAAAAAGAGATTCTGAAAATGATTCTCTGATACAAGACGTCAATATTAATAAATTTTTCATGAGTTTATTTTCCTTGGCTTGGCAATGTGCAAAAATGAAGCAATAAAAAGAAAAACTCAAAAGACAAGAAGCCAGTGACAGTTTTCCCCATTCAAAAGCACACAAGTTATTTTGAAGGCCTGCCTGAAACTAGTCTCTTAAAAATAGAAATATAAAATTATAAAACATATGAAAAGAATTGCAACTCTTTCCTACAGAAGAGTAGGCAATAAAAATCACTTAAACAACCGGTTCTACAGAGTGAACAGCTTACCTGTATAAGGCCCTTTACACGCCATACATTATGCTTTAGGACTACAATCTGAGAATCATCAGGGTGCAAAGATTGCATCTCCTGTCTCACAGATTCTATACAGACATTGTGCTCAGCTGAGAGCTGAATGGACAAAACTTCTCCAGTTGCCTTCACAGCTCTACCCAAAACAGCACGAGAATCACCAAGATTGGCAATGTAAAGGGTTCCAGCACAAATAACACCAACCAGGCAACAAGATCCCACTGCTGCAATTTGTGGTTTCACAGGCCATTGTTTTGTAACAAGAGAGAGAAAACCCTCTTCAGTAGCTTGAAAGGCCTTCCGTACTACATCAGCTGACATTGATTGCTGCTCTGCAGTAAACCCTACAGAGCATAAACCAGAAATTTTTAGTACATGGAAATATCCCTACCATCAAACGTCAAAAATGTAAGAACCCTCAGGTATGTTGTTTTCAAAGGATTCCACAACCTGTAATAAGATATTAACAAAACCAATTCCACCCAGGTGCCTGTTATACACAGTTTTTGTCAAAGAAGTAAGATAAGTACAATAAAAATCACGAAAAAAACCTCCAAATTGGCTTTACATTGGATTCCTAGTTGACTTCGATGATAAGAACGTGGAATAGAGCAAACTAAGCATGACAGTAATTTCAAGTACACAAACCAAGAAGGTTAAAGGGGATGGTCTCTCTTTACTTTAATATCACAAATATACTTAATTGCAAAAAACATAAAGTCATCTAAATCAGCCTTCATGACAATCAGACATTTGATTTTCAATTAAGTCTTAGGTTTTTCATTCAACTATAAGATGACCACACAAAACTAGGAACCGCAACCTAGAACAGCAAAAGCCAGTTAAGTCCAAGATGCTCACTCTTAAGATGTTGAAAGAGGTGATCATTAACATATCGTGATGTCTCCGGTCCTCCATGTCCATCATAGACTCCAACAAAAGTACCAAATGGACCAGAGTCATGTAAGCTTAAACTTCCTGATTCAAGCTGGCTCTGATCTTCTAGTAAATTATTGGCCTGAACTACTGCCATTGAAAATTCACCATTAAAGTGCTGCCCATAGTCCTTGTACCACAACAATCCATCCTGGCGTCCGCTGCTATCTGAACTTGAGTAAACATATCGATCGGACCTTGGCCGAAAGCAGGCCTCCAAAAAATTCATTAATCCAGATAACATTCCTCATCTCATCCAAAGAACCCTCCAATTTACCAACATTTAAATACACACTCAGAAAATCCTGTGATCCAGAGAAACCCCAGCAGTAAACTGAATTCTCTACTTCACGACACAGCAAGTATAAGCTGCAACAGCATCAAGAATCAGAAAGACGAGACAAAGTCAGCTATAAGCATAACAATGACTTAGAACATATAAGCACCGAAATCGTATAAGAATTCAATACTCAGCAGCATAACAAACATAAAGAAAGGAAGAAGATATGATTTCTGACCCAGAAACCCTTATTCTGATTTATGGTTCTTTGCTTCACAAAAAACCAGTTTAGGACGATAACAATAAGAATACAAACAAAGATAAGAGTTACGCCATTGAAATTACTAGATCAATTAAAACGTGTAAAGAAGCTGACTTTTTACTGTTGGCTACAGTCTATGGATTGCATAAAATCTATGGGAATCAAAGCCAGAACCAAACACATCCATCAAAGTTTTCCTCAAAGATGTTTTAAAAAAATAGCCGCAAATAATTAAGAAAAATCATCAAAAGGATGACTTTTTTTGGGACCTAGAAACTAACCTTTTTTCACAGACAACAAAGGAAAAGTCAAGTTGGGTCAAAAATTAGGACAATCCAGAAGGTCTAAAAACATATTACATTAAAGAAATGAAACCCACAAAAAATCTTGAGAATAATAACCAAAACAAATCAACTTTCAACAAATAATCAATGATTTTTAAAGATTACCTAGTATTGATTTGGTTTGTTCTTGAAAGAAAGATGGACTTTAGTTCAAAGTTGAAAGGTGAACTGAACAAAGGGATGGTAAAATCAAAGTCTTCTAATAATAGATCTGCGGATCCATCAAAATTCAAAGAAGGACAAGGAAAGATGAACTGGGGTGAGGTTGATTTTTTTTTCTTTTGCAGATGACGAAGATGATTTGGGTGGGGGGAGGGATTATCTAATGGAAATGAAGAAGTTTGGAAAAATCCCCTTAGTTCCTTTTTTGTTGAGGAAAAGAGTTATGGTGAAGAAATTTGTGTGTTATTTTGTTGTAAGGAGTAAGCAGAGAAGCTCCATAAAAGAGCAGAAATTGAAAGCTTGAAGCCAGCAAAGCAGAGGGGCCACTTATGGGCTCCATGCCCACTTCACTGTGCTTACTGTTAATTGTTTTGGGGTAGGGTTTCATTATGGTTAAACATTTTTTAATTATTGGATCATCACACAATTACCCAATTTGCTATTTTTATTTTTAAAATTACGCCCACTTTTATAAATAAAATTAATTAATTAAATTAAAAGGTTTTTTTTGGTATAATTATTATTTATCCCTAAAATTAAGCCATAATTATGATTTCATCCTTATATTTTTAAAAATTAACTAAAAATACCCTTCAATCTTAAATTCATCTACAATTTTAAAATTAAACTTCAATTTAATTCATTAAATTATTTTTTCAATTTTTAATGTTAACTTTGACATCTACTAACTTTGACATCTACTAATTAATTAATAAATTATCTTTTTTTATTAAAATAATTTGTTTAATTGTATTTTAAAATTAAATTTTAATTTTGATTAAGGTTCATTTTTATCAAACTTAATTTAAACATCATCAACTAATTAATGATTTTAAATTAATAAATTTCCTATTAAAATATTAACCAAAAGGTTTTTCAAATACACTTAAATAACTAATACTAATAAAATATAAATAATTTTATTGATTGAAAATATTAATTAGTAATCAATCATTTATTATTCAAATATTTTTTTATAATTATTATTATCACTTCTTTTCTCATTTCTTAAATAACTTTTTTTATGCTATGTTTTCATGCATTTTACTTATAAATTTTACCACATTATATAGTAATTCATACATTATTCATCTTTCCATGTATTACTGAAATCCTTGTGGAATTGGCAACAGGTGCGAGTTATAGTGATTTGGCGCTAACTCTTGCCTACGTCTACTTCTCATAAGTCCTCCACTTAAGGTTCCACTAATCTCAATCAATTATTACAATAAAGGATTCCTCAAATGAATCCTAACCCCAGTGTTTTTAGACTCACACTCAAACCTTTACAATAATTGCAATCTCACAGCAATTAAACTCTCAATTACAACTTAATGCCTCAAGCATTAATCTCACACCAACCCATAATTACAAATCCTTACTCTTAGGTTGTAGGAATACAATACAAGAGAGTTTACAAAGCTAGAATTACAATGCAACAAGTAAACTTACTTGTAAATGAAGTAGAATGCTCAAAGGAAGCTTGCACAGAGAAAACTAGCCATTAGATTCAAAGTATAATATGTTCTATATGAAATAAAGCTGTTAGAAAGGGTTTAAAGCCTTTCTTTAAAGTCGCTGACAATCGTACCAGACATGGTACACCCATAACTTTAAAAAGCCACATTTAAAAATGAGAGGGAAATTAGGTACGACCGTACCACCCATTAGTACGCCTGTACCAAAACAATTTTTCTAACAAGCAAAATTCCTGTGAGCAACCGTATGGTTGTACCACGCAATGGTACACCCATACCAAAGCAAGTTTAGTAACAAACCAAATTCCTAAGAGCAATGGTACGCCCGTACCAAACTCAAGGAAATAAGGCTAACTTAGTACGATAAGCCATATGCCCGTACCATACAACAAAGCAATTTGGTACACCCGTACCACTCATAAAAATATACTTTTAAAATGGAAAATAACTTAAATTGACTCACACGTGAAACACACATCAAAATCCTGGGTCTAACAATCTTCCCCTTTTTAATGTTGGCAATCAATTTAAGTTCAATTTGTAAAACATATTTAAATGAAATTTTGATTTGAAAAAAATTTTAGAAATCTCCCCCTTTGTTTTAAAATTTATGCTATCAATCACAACAATCAATCAATCATGAAGAGAAGGAGAAAAATACAAAGATCAGAGCAAACGTATAACATATGATCAGAGCAATATATATAATTGTATGATCAAAACATAAACAAAATCATATGATCAGAGCATTATCCAATTCAGTTATAATCAAAGCAAATGATAATAAGCAACAATAAGAATAAACAAGATAGGATAATGAACTGAATAAATATCATATGCTATATAAACTCAAAAAAAATATCCAATATACTTATCAGAGTAGAAATAATAATAAAAGCTGAATACAATATATTGATCAGAGCAACAAAACAAAGAAAAGAAATAACAATAATGAAAAACTAATCTTCAATATCCTAAAACATCTCCCCCTTTGATAACATCAAAATGATCACTGTGGGTCCTAAGGAGGAGGTGGACTCGATGGAGGAACAATGAAAGGATCCATCATAAGACTGATGGAATGTAGGATCTCAGCTGTAGTCATCTGAAACTCGTGAAACTCTACTGTGTACTGATCATATCGTTGATCTAGAGAATGATTATACTGACGAATATGAGCAAGTTGCTAATCAACCTGGTCAAAACATCGCTCGAAAGCATCTAATCGATCCATCCGAGAAATGATAATAGCAAGCTATTGGGAAATCAAATCAATGGAAGCAGCAATAGCTGGAGCAAGAGTGGAAGTTGCACCTAGAGCAGGGGGATCAGGAACAGTAGCAGAAAAGGAAGATCTACCCTGGAAGTGACACTGTCGTTTACGACTCAGAGCCGCCTAGCGTGAGGCATCAGTGGAAGAAGGGTTTGAAGTCAAGCCACTCTACAGGTGTGTCATCTAGAAGTGGCACCTGTAAGCACTGATAAATCTCTGCAGCACGTCATTTGTAGAGAGAAACAGTGTTATTGGGGAGGCCCAATGACTGAAAATGGTCGAGTCATTGAGAAATGTACTCAGTATGAATGATGAACTCATCATCAGGAGTGCGTTCAAGGAGCATCAAATGCTCAATGAACGAGAAATCAAGATTGGGACCTTCTGGTCTAGGAGTAGGTGGAGAAGCTGGAAAGGCATGCAGCTGCTGGCAGATGTAGTGAATGATAGGACCGAAAAGAATAGCCCTGTCAGGCTGCTTATGGACGCCGATCTCATGGAAAGAAATCTGAAGCCAACATCCAAACTGAATGGGGGTACCCATGACCATAGAGTAAAGGAAAATCAAGTCAAGGCTAGTAACTGTATCGTTAGACTTAAATCTCTCGAATATCAAATAGGAGATGAGTCTACGATAATAATAGAGGGAGGGTGACTTAAGATAAGAGGCTTAAAGCCTCGAGGGGTAAAAATGAGTATTGAGTGTAATCTCCCTCTAGAAGTCATTGCGGTCAAATACCGTGAATTTGGCATTAGAAATGCCATCAGTATGAAAATTGAAAATGCTGTTAAACTCTGCAGGAGAAAGAGAATAGGGCCTGCAAAAGAGTCTGAAGGTGCAAGAATAAGAAGTAGACAGTAAGAAAGGCTATAGGAACTCTAGAGCTACAGACTAAATATAGTGGTTATCTAAGAGTGCAAAATTTAACCAACCTACATGGGTCAAATACCGCAGAACGTCAACCTCCAATCTGGTCTGTCGACGATTAGGATGATACGTAAATCGAGAGTGAGAAAATACTTTCTCACTCAAAATATAGGAGCGTACTGCAGAAACAGAAGTAGCAGAATAAGGACCAGAGCTTGTTGGCATAGTATATTTGACTCTATGTCCCTGAGATGAAGAGCCACTGTGAGACTCAGGAGCTGACATATTCAAAAATAGTGAAAAATAGACAATGTAATTAAAAACAGAATTTTTCAAAAATTCGACAAAGGTTTGGTTGATTTTTGAAAAACTTAAAAATTTGTGCCTACACGAAAATTAACAAAATTTGACATAGAACACTACAACACAATCCTAAGCAACTATCTTTAAAGAACCTAGAGCTAAAATAGCCTAGAATGAACAGAAAATTAAAAAGAAATAATGAATTAAAAAGCAATAAAACAGTAAAAATTTAAAATTAAAACAAAAGATTATGAAGAAATCAAACCAATATGGAGGAAAGGAGGAATGGGCAATGGATTTGGAATGATTTAGGACTCATTTTGGTGATTTAGTTGAGATTTGAGAGAGAAATCAGAGAAAATTGGAATTTGATAACCGGCGAAAACTGAAAAATCACATTTAAAATCAGTTTTCTAGATCGTGTACGGGCGTACCACCTAGGCATATGGTTGTACGGCTCAAAAATGTCTGAAAAACACTCTCGCGTATGGGCATACCATTGAAGGTGTATAGCCATACTAGTGCTGTCAACTAAAAGATTGAAAATTTTCACAGTATCGCATATGGACGTACCAAATTCTGTATGACCGTACCGATTATATGCCTGTGACACATATGGGCGTACCAATTCTATACGACCATACCACAAGTCTTGGCAAAAATAGAAGAGATTTGGTGTTTTGAACGCATACGGGAGTACCAAATTCGGTACGATCGTACCAGATGGCGTACGGTCATACTAAAAAGATTAGCATCTGTGCCCATCATTCCCAAAAACTTTAAAATTTGACATAGAAGATCCGTACAGGTATACCAATGGTCATACGGGGACTGAAAAATAGAAAATTTTGCAAAGTTCTGTGATTTTTCCTAAAAGTTCCAAAGTCCTCCAATCACACCTACTTCAAAAATGATCCATCTATCATTCCTAGTTCATGTTTGATGAAGTTTAAGCATTCTTCACTAAGGGGTTCAGTAAAAATATCTGCCAATTGATGAGTTGTATCAATAAATTCTAATACAACCTTCCCTTTTTGCATATTATCATATAGAAAATGATGCCTAATATCTATATGCTTCGTCCTAGAATGCTGAATTGGATTCCTAGATAAATTGATAGCACTAGTATTATCATATTTGATAAAGGTGCATGAGACACAGACATTATAATCTCTTAATTGTTGTTGAGTCCAAAGTACTTGAGTACAACAACAACCTGCGGATATGTATTCAGATTTAGCAGTTGATAAAGATACACAATTTTATTTCTTGCTAAACCAAGAAACCAAAAAATTTCCTAAGAAATGACAAGTACTTGAGGTACTTTTCCTATCTAACACTTTACCAGCAAAATCAGCATCAGAATAAACATTCAAATCAAATGAGTCATTCTTAGCATACCACAAGCCATAATGCATAATTCCAATCAAGTATTTAAAAATTCATTTCATAGCACTTAAGTGAGATTCCCTAAGAGATGATTGAAATCTAGCACACATACATACAACAAACATAATATCTGACCTAGAAGTAGTTAGGTACAATAAGATACCTATCATACCTTTATACTTCTTTTGATCCACATGTCTGTCACTCTCATCCAAGGAAAGCTTTGTAGTAGTGCTCATAGGAGTTTTGCTAGTTTTAGCATCTTCTAGTCCAAACTTCTTGAGCATCTCTTTAGTATACTTGAATTGGTTGATGAAGATTCCATCTTCACATTACTTGACTTGACTTGAAGTCCCAAGAAATACTTTAATTCTCCCATCATGCTCACCTTGAATTCTCCCTGCATACACTTAGAGAACTCCTTGCACAAATTCTCATTAGTAGCACCAAATATGATATCATCCATATATATTTGAACAAGCAAGATATCATGTTTATAATGCCTAATGAAAAGTGTTATGTCTACTTTGCCTTTTTCAAATCCATGATCAATGAGAAAGCTACTCAACCTATCATACCAAGCTCTAGGGGTTTGTTTAAGGTCATATAAAGCTTTGGTAAGTTTGAAAACATGGTTTGGAAATTCAAAATCCTTAAAACTGGGGGGTTGTGCAACATAAACTTCTTCATTGATAAAACCATTCAAAAAAGAACTTTACACATCCATTTGAAATAGTTTAAAGTTCATGTGAGATGCATATGCCAACAACATTCTAATAGTCTCTAATCTAGCTACAGGTGCAAAAGGTTTCATCAAAATCTATACCTTCTTCTTGACAGTAACCCTGTGCTGCTAACCTAGCCTTATTCCTAGTTATAGCACCACTCTCATCAAGCTTATTCCTAAACACCCACCTAGTTCCTATAATAGATGCATCTCTAGGCTTAGATACTAAGGACCATACATTATTCCTAACAAACTGATTTAGTTCATCCTGCATAGCTAACACCCAACTCTCATCATCTAAGGCTTCATTCACATTCTTATATTCAATTTGAGAAATAAATGCAAGATTGTTATGTATATCTTTAAATTTAGAATGAGTGGTTATCCCTTTTGATGTTTCACCTAGGATTTGTTCCTTGGAGTGCCCTTTTGGAAACTGCTGCTCCTTAGGAAGGTTATGCTCAAAGTGAGTTGTAGCTAGGTGAGGAGGAAGATCATTCACTTCTTCCTTGTCAACATCTTTACGTGTAGCTTCTTATATATTCTCATTCTCTTCACCTTGTTCCAAAAGTATTCCTACATCATCATCAATAATGTCCTTTCTCACACTAAGGGAGTTAGTCTCATCAAAAACAATATGCATTGATTCCTCTACAACCAAAGAATGTTTGTTAAACACCCTATATGACTTACTAGATATTTTATATTCTAAGAATAAACCTTCATCTATTTTTGAATCAAATTTCCCAAGGTTATCCTTGGTGTTTAAAATGTAGCACTTGCATCCAAACACTCTAAAGTATGAAATTCTCGGTTTTCTTCCATTTCATTGCTCATAAGGAGTTTTATTCAAAATTGGTCTTAAATGAACTCAATTTGTGACATAACAAGCAGTATTGACCATTTCGGCCCAAAAGTATGATGGCAATTGCTACTTTTTGAGCATAAAACGTGCCATGTCATAAAGGGTTTGGTTTTTCCTTTCCACTACCCCATTTTGTTGAGGAGTTCTAGGAGATGAAAAGTTGTGATGAATACCATGCAAATCATAAAAAGATTTAAAACTTTCATTTTGAAATTTCTTTCCATGATCACTCCTAATTGAAAAGATATGATAACCCTTTTCATTTTGTATTTTCTTGGTTAAAGTTTAAAAAGCATTGAATGCATCATCATCTTTATGAGCTATAAATGAAACCCAAGTAAACCTAGAGTAATCATCAACAATCACAAGTGCATAATGCATACCACCTAAACTAGTAATCCTAGTAGGTCCAAACAAGTCCTTATGCAATAATTGAAGGGGTTTAGAGGATGTTACCTTGTTTTTCACTTTAAATGAGGATTTTACCTGTTTTCGCATTTGACAAGCCTCATATACTTTATCCTTGGAAAATTTGATCTTTGGAAGTCCAATCATATACTCGTTCTTCCCAAGATCACCAATGCTTTCAAAGCTAGCATGTCCAAGCCTTCTATGCCAAAGTCATGGGTCCTCACTTATTAAAACAAGACACTTCATATTTTTGTTAGCAAAAGAATCTAAATCAACCATATAGATATTTTCTATCGTATCACCTTGAAATGCTAACAAATTATCACTAATCCTATAAATAAACATCCCTTAGGATCAAAAACAACCCTATAGTTATTATTACAAAGTTGGCTTATACTAAGTAAGTTATGTTTTAACCCTTCAACCATCAATAATTTATTCATGGAAAAGTTAGATTCCGTACCAATCTTACCAATTCCAACCACTTTACCTTTGACATTGTCTCCAAAAGTGACATTACCGCCATCTTATTTTTTGAGGTTGGAGAAAAGACTTGCATTACCAGTCATGTATCTTGAGTATCCACTATTGAGGTACCATTTATTTTCACTAACTTTGGAGCTCAAGCAAACCTATAAGACATAAATGCATTCATTTCTTTTTAGGTACCCAATTGTATTTAGATCCTCGGGGGTTAGAAGCATGCACATAATCATCATTCCAATGTATTCTCCTAATAAAACATCTATTAGTTGTATGCCCCTTTTTATTGCAAGAATGACATATGACATTCTTAAATCTAGAATGGTTATGCACATATTTCCTTTTGGATGCATGAGAATGATAATGATTGCATAAACATGAACAATAATGTACCTTATTAGCATGCATTCTGTTTGCTTTAGGATTAACACTTTTCCTTTTAAAATCCTTTAGTTTTTGTATTGAAGTAGAAGCTTTGACAAAAACCATGCTTAAGAGGTGTAGGAAGAGTTTTGATTAAATCCAATACCCTCTTTGTTACCACTAAGTTTTTGGTTTTTCAAAATGGAATCAATTTTAACACTACCTTATTCAAATCTAGATAAATTATCTTTCAAGAAATCCTTTTCTTTTGAAATCTTAGCATTTTCATCCTTTAAAAGCTTGTTTTCCTTTTCAAAGCTTTCAAGTTTTGTTTTATAAGAATCAAATTCATTTTGTAAAACACTTGTCTCTTTTGAAATGGATGCATACTTACTTAATTGATACTTCCTAGCTAAGTTTTCATACTTTCCTAGGAGTTCCTCTAATGCATCACTTTCATCATCATCATCATCATATTCATTATTGCTATAATAAAATTGAGATGATGTTGTTACCTCATCATTTTTCTCATCATCCAAGAATACTATGAAGCAAAGATTGGTTGCTCCTTCATCACCGGACACCTCCTTATTGGATTCACTATCGTCATCCCACGTAGCCTTCAATGCCTTCTTTTTGAAAGGCTTGGATGATTTATTGAGGCAAGGGCATTTATTCCTCATGTGTCTCTGCTTGTTGCATTCATAGTAAACGGCTTGATTCCTTCGAAAGTTATCCCTTAGGTTCAAGTCCTGTCTTTGCTTGAATGGCTTCTTACCATCCTTTTCAAACTTCTTCTTCTTCATAATAAGAGTCTTGATACTTTTGGAGAGGAGGGCCACTTCATCATCGATCTCCTCTTCGCTTGTGGAAGATGTATCTTCCTCCTTTGAAGCCTTGAATGCAATCCCTCTCCACTTGTCTTGCTCTACCCCTTGCTTAAGAGTAATCTCATGTGTAAGAAGCTTCCCAAGAAGCACATCAGTTGACAATACTAATAAGTCATTTGCTTCTTCAATGGAGGTCACTCTAGCCTCCCAGTCCTTCTTAGGTAGCACCCATAAGATTTTGTTATTGATGTCTTCCTTTTGGTACATCTTGCCTAACTTCATCAATCTGTTGATGATTACAATGAGGCAGTTGTACATTTTAGAAATCGACTCATTTGCCTTCATTATAAATAACTCATATTGATGAGTTAGAAGCTGAATCTTCTTGGTTCTGACTTAATTCATCCCTTCATGATGAGTCTATAAGGCATCCCATATTTGCTTTGCCATGACATAATGTGAAACTCGTCTGTATTCCTCATGGATGATAGTACAATACAGCATATTCATTACCTTATTATTCCTTGTATTTGCTTTAAATTCTTCCCTTGTCCAAGTTACTTTAGGCTTAAAAGTTGTAACACCATCCGTTGTAGTAATTGGAGGAGAGAAACCATTCTCAATAAAATCAAATAAATTCACTCCATCACTTTTCAAGAAGACTTCCATTCGATGCTTCCAATACAGATAATTTGTGCCATCATAGAAGGGGGGTCTTGTATACAATTGACTTTCAATGGTTGTCATAGGATGTTTTACTTTAGAATTTTACTTCTAATGCAAATAAGCACCAACTCTCTGATACTAAATGAAATCCCTACAGAATTGGCAACAAGTGCGAGTTATAGTGGTTTGGCATTAACTCTTGCCTACGTCCACTACTCCTAAGTCCTTAACTGAGGGTTCCACTAATCTCAATCAATTATTACAATAAAGGATTCCTCAAATAAATCATAACCCCAGTGCTTTTAGGCTCACACTCAAACCTTTACAATAATTACAATCTTACAATAATTAAACTCTCAATTACTACTTAATGCCCCAAGCATTAATCTTACACTAACCCACAATAATAAAACCTAACTCTTAGGTTATGGGAATACAATACAAGAGAGTTTAAAAAGCTAGAATTATAATGCAACGAGTAAACTTACTTGTAAATGAAGTAGAATGCTCAAAGAAAGCTTACACAGAGAAAACTAGCCATTAGATTCAAAGTATAATATGTTCTATATGAAATAAAGCCGTTAGAAAGGGTTTAAAGTCTTTCTTTAAAGTCGTGCATGGCCGTACCAGAGATGGTACGCCCGTACCAACTTAAAAAAGTCACATTTAAAAATGAGAGAGAAATTAGGTACGACCGTACCACCCATTGGTACGCACGTACCAAAATAATTTTTATGATAAGCAAAATTCCTGCGAGCAACTGTACAATCGTACCACCCAATGGTACACTCGTACCAAAGCAAGTTTACTGATAAACCAAATTCCTAAGAGTAATGGTACACCCATACCAACCATTGGTATGCTCGTACTAAACTTAAGGAAATAAGGCTAACTTGGTACAGTCAACCGTATGCCCGTACCACACAATAAAGTAATTTGGTACGCCCATACCACACAACAAAGCAATTTGGTACACCCGTACCAAAACAGGTATGCCTATACCATTCATAAAAATATACTTTTAAAATGGCAAATAACTTAAATTGACTCACACGTGACACACACATCAAAATCCTGTATCTAACAATTACACTTATATTATTGCATAATTAGCATTAATCCATGCATTTTAGCCATATTTCTTATACATATGTGTATTACCTAACTTTAGATCTAAAATATATATGTTAACCATCTTTAGTTCATGATTTGATGCATTCTAATATCATGTTACATGTTTTACAGGAATTTATGGTCATTTCATGATTTCATTAATTCTAGGTCACACAAGTCATGTTTTAGCCACTATGACTCATGTTTGCTACGTTAAAATAGGTAACTTTTATGTTTTAAGCTCACACGACTCTTGTGAAGGTGAACATGAGTCGTGTTCATCATGTGTCTCTTTGCATTGCTATATTCGAGTCTCACATGACTCGTATAAGAGGGAATATGAGTTGTATTCCTTGCGTGCTATCCAGAAAATTAGTCCTTTGCATTTCATGAGCTTCACACGAGTTGTGTCCTGCTTAACATGACTCATATGGCTCCTTTAAGTCATGATTTTGCCTCCTTAATCATCTGTTTGATCAATTAATCATAGGGTCATGATGTATTAGGGATTTAACCATCTTTTGGATGATTTTTAGGACTGAATATAAGAGATAGAAAATGGGAAAGAATAAGGTAGGAAGGCATTAGGAAATAAATTGCATTCTAGGATTTAGAAAATAGGGAGAAACATACAGATTTTGATGTGTGATTGATTTCTAACCTTCTTTAGAATTCTCTTTTCTAATATAGCTTTTTGTAAAGGGATTGAGAAAGTAGCAGTTGGATTGGGGAATTGAGAAGAGTTGAAGCCACAGTAATAGCAGAATTCTTCGAGCTTCTTCTTATTTTTATCTTCTTCTATTTTAGTTTTGAACTCATATGGTTGTAACTTCTTTATCATTGATGGTTTCTTACGTTATTCAATTCTTAATTATGGGTTAACAGTAGTTTATAGGGATTCGATATTATTTTAAACAGAATTGTTTCCCTTTTCATTAGTAATATAATTATTTCTTTATGTTCTTAAGTTGTGTTTCAAGCCATGATGTTTAATTGTTAGAATGGACTATTTTAATATGCAAGCATTTAATTAGTTCTGTTAATCACTTTGAAAAAAGATTTAATTCAGCTGAATGAATTTAAGAACACTAATTTATTAACTACCTAAACATAGGAGTTAATTAAAATTTGAAAGTATAATGTCTGGTAATCGAACTAAATCATTAAAGCTAACCTAGCAATCACGAAAGTAGGATATTAGCTTAACTTTGGTAGGTAATTGCCCTTTTGAAAGAAAGAACTTTACTTTTAAGCATTGCTTTGAAGTTGGTAATTAAATTATTAATGGAAGGTTTTATCTAGTTCATTATTATCCATTCTTATGATTAATGTGTATATTATGTATATTATGTGAAAGTCAGTGGAAGTATGGTAACATAACATAATTTATAGTGGTTTGGCATAATTCTTTACCTATGTCCACTTCTCTTAAGTCTAAACTTAGGGTTCCACTAAAACCAATCACAATACAATAAACAGATTCCTCAACATAAATCCAATCCTTAGTGTTTTGTAGGCTTACACTCAAACCTTTATAATCAAAGCATAGCTCACAGAGATCTTCTCTCAATTATAGCAATAATGCCCTAAACATTAATCACATACCAGCCCAAAATTATAATAACAAAAGAACTAGGGTTGTGTAAGAGCGAGAGATTAAGAAATACAAGTAAGGAAAGTATTTTTGATAAAGTAACTTACTTGATAAAGACTAATCTCAATAACAAAGAAGCTCTATAGAAAGAATAGATTTGTTAGAAAGCAAGATTCAAAAAGTTCTTGAAAGTTCTTACTGAAAAAGAGTCGTTAGAAAGATTTAAAATCTTTCTGTAGATGCACGTGCGACTGTACCGATACCAGTACACCCGTACTGCTACTTAAAACATAATTCAAATTTTAACCGAATGGTTGGTACATTTGTACTACAGATTTGGTACGTCTGTACTAAGCTCTTAATAAGTTTTACAAACAAAACATAAAATATGGTACGGTCATATCAGAACCAATATGGTCGTACCGCATACCAAAAATGCAAACAGACTTGATATGGTCAACCATATGCCTGTACCACATAAAACACTAATGTGGTACGCCCATACTAGAACAAGTACTCCCGTACCAAGCATAAAATCATAAGATAAACACTCATGGTTGGTACGGTCAACTATGTGCCCGTACCAAGCAAAATACCAATGTGGTACGCTTGTACAAAAACCCGTACGCCCATACTAACATCAAAATCAAAATTTTAAAACTAAATTAACTCAAATTGATTTTGCAAAATACATACATCAAAATCATGAGGCTAATATTCTCCCCCTTTTTGATGTTGACAATCAATTTAAAGTTAATTTACAAACTCATACAGAATTAATTTAAGGTTAATTTTGAAAGTCTTCCTCTTTGTTTTAGAATTAATGTGATAAAAATAAATTCATTAATCCAATCATAAAGAAAATAGAAAAATCATAATCAGAGCAAAAATATATGTGATATAAATGATCAGAGCAAATCAAATATGATTAGAGAAAAATACAAATGATCAGAGTAAAATAAGAAATGACATAAATGATCAAATATCATATATCATAAAATGAAATAAATACACTGAATCAAAATACAAATAAAAGTCAAAGTCAACTAAAAATTAAAAAAACAACCCTAAACGTCTCCTTAAATCTCTAAATATTTCCCCCTTTGTCAATATCCAAAATAATCACTGAGGACTAAGAGGAGGAATAAATGGATATAGAAGAGTGCTGATGAAATGTAGAGTAGCAGAGGTGGTCGTCTGGAAATCTTGAAACTCAGTAATATGTTGATCCAGATGTTGGTCAATAGAGTCAAACTGCTGATTAAAACGATCGAAGCATCACTCAAAACCATCGAGTCCGGTGTTGAGCACCACGAACTACTATGTAATCAGATTAACAATAAAGGAAGGAGCAGCAGGATCAACAATAGTAGTGGAAGGATCAGTAGGATTAGGAATAGCAGTGTTAGAAGTGGATCCACCCTCGAACTGTCTCTATCGTTTATAGCTCAAGGCCGCCTATTATCTGGCATCATCACAAGGGGAATCAGAAGGGAGACAAAGCTCTGCAAGAGTGTCCTCTGGTATAGGCACCTACATGTGCTTACAGACCTTTATAGCTCTGCATCCATACCGAGCAATAATATCATTAGGAAGCCCCAATGCTAGTAAGTGCTCTAGTTTTCTCTTAATGTACTCTAAGTGAATGGAGTTTTCATAGTCACTATCGCATTCACTAAGCATAGAGTGCTCAATGAATGACATATCTAGGTTGGGACCATGAGGTCTAGGGGAAAGAGAATTATCCAGAAAGGATTTAAGACGGTGACATATATGGTGAACGATAGGATCAAAAAGAATGGCCCTGTCAGGCTGTTTATGTATGTCAACTTCATGAAATGAAGTCTAAAGCCAACAGCCAGACTGAATAGGCTCACCCATGACCATAGAGTGAAGAAAGATTAGGTCAAGGCCTGTCATAGTATCATTCAACTCTGATCTCCTAAAGATAAGATAGGTGATCAGGCGATGACAGTAATAAAAAGTGAGGGATTTAAGATAAGAGGCTTTCAACCTCGAAGGACGGAAAGGAGTATCGAGTGCTATCTCTCTCCAGAAAGCATTGCGATCAAAAATTATTGATTTGGCATTTGCAATGCCGTCAGAAGAAAAGTCAAAGATAGAATCAAACTCAGAACGAGTGAGTTTGTAGAGTTTATGAAAAAGATGAAAAGAACAGTTATATGACATATTGAGTGTAAATGTTGTAAAAACTTGAATGCCACAAACTGAATAAAATGGTTATTTAAAAAAGCAAAATTAGACCAGCCGACGTTAGCCAAAAAATGTCTAATGTCAGTCTCGAATCCAATTTGATGAAGTATGGAGATATAAGCAAAATGAGAGTGAGAGAAAATCTTCTCACTCAAAACTGTTTGATGTAGAGCTAACAAAGGGGTATTGGTTCGAGGACCCTCTCCTTAAGAAACAATGTGTTTGACTCTGCTTCAACCTTGAGATGAAGAGCCACCGTGAGAATCATGAGCAGACATGTTAAAAATCAAGATTTTTTAAAAAAAATAAAATTTTTGAAAATTTGACATAAATTCGACATAATTTTGAAAAACTACAAAATTTAACCTGCAACAAAATGTAATGAAATTTGAAATACAGCTCAACAACACAATCCTAAACAATTTACTATAAAGAACCTAATCCAAAAAATGAGTAAAAACATTAGAAAATCATAAAATAAAATAGATTCGAAAACTTAATAAAAATCAAGAAAAACTGAATGAAAACCTGAGATTTTTAAGTGAACAGATTAAAAATCAAGAGTAGAGGAGTGAGGAAAGTGATTTCGAGTGATTTAGGACTAGTTTAGGGGTGATTTAGTTAAGTTTTGAGTGAGAAATCAGAGAAAAATAAAATGAATAGTACTGGTAATGATGAGAAAAATTAGGTTAAAATTAAGATTTTGAGTTACGTACGGGCATACCAAATCTCGTACGGCCGTACCGGCTCAAGAAATTTGAAATTTTTCAAAGAAAACCATCGCATACGGGCGTACCAAATCCTATACAACCATACCGATTTCATGCCTTACACATTTATGAGTGTACCAATATTGTTGTACGACCATACCATCACTTAGACAGAATTTGAAATTTTTGAAGTTTTAGGCGTATGGGTGTACTAAATTGCGTACGGCCATACCCGCTAATTTTGAAAAATACTCTTTAAAGTGTACAAGCATACAAACTCAGACGTATGGTCATACAAAGCATTCGGTAGATTTTGGAATTTGAAGATTGAATGCCATACGGGTGTACCGATTCTCGTATGACTGTACGACCATTGAAAAATAGAATTTTTTACAGATTTTGAGATTTTTATTAGAATTTCCTAAAGTCCACCATACACTCCTACTTCAAAAATGATCCATCTATCATCTCTAGTTCATGTGTGTAATATTTAACCGTTCTTCACTTAGGGGTTTCATAAAAATATCCGCAAGTTGGTGAGTTATATCAATAAATTCTAATACAACCTTCCCTTTTTGCACATTATAAACCAAGAAATGATGTCTAATATCTATATGCTTAGTCCTAGAATGTTGTATAGGATTCTTAAATAAATTTATAGTACTAATATTATCATACTTGATAGATGTACATGATACATAAATATTGTAATCTCTCAATTATTATTGAATCCATAATACTTGAGCACAACAACAACCAGCAAATATATACTCAGCTTCAGCAGTAAACAATGAAACATAATTTTATTTCTTGCTAAACCAAGAAACCAAACAATTTTCTAAAACATGACATGGTCCAAAGGTACTTTTCCTATCTAATACATTTCCAGTAAAGTCAGCATAAAAAAAAAGCAATCAAGTTAAATAAAACACTTTTAGGATACTACAAGCCATAATGCATAGTACCAATCAAGTTTTGAAAATCCTTTTCATAGCACTCAAGTGAGATTCCCTAGGTGATGCTTAAAAATGGGCATACATACACACAGTAAATATTATATCAGGCCTAGAAGCAGTAAATAGAGTAAACTACCTATTATACCTCTATACTTCTTTTGGTTCGCTTATTTGCTACTTTCATCCAAAGAAAGTTTTGTTGTCATACTCATGGGCATTTTGCTTACTTTAGCATCATTGAGTCTGAATTTCTTCAACATCTCTTAAGTGTACTTGAGTTAGTTGATGAAGATTCCATCTTCACATTTCTTGACTTGAAGTTCTAAAAAATACTTCAATTCTCCCATCATGCTCATCTCAAATTCCTTGCACAACTCTTTATTAGTAACATCGAATATAATATCATCAATATAAATTTGCACAAGCAAAATGTCATGTTTATAATTCTTAATGAAGAGTATGGTATCTGCTTTGCCTTTTCCAAAACCATGATCAATCAAAATTAAGCTTAACCTATCATACCAAGCTCTAGGTGCTTGTTTAAGTTCATATAAAGCTTTGATAAGTTTAAAAACATGGTTTGGAAAGTTAAAATCTTCAAAACCAGGAGGTTGTTCAATGTAAACTTCTTCTTCAATAAAGCCTTTTAAAAATGCACTTCTGACATCCATTTGGAAGAGTTTAAAATTCATATGAAATGCATATACCAATAACATCCTAATTGCTTCTAATCTAACAATGGGTGCAAAGGTTTCATCATAGTATATGCCTTCTTCTTGACTATAACCTTGTGCCACTAATCTAGCCTCATTTCTAGTTATAGCACCATCCTCATCTAACTTATTCCTAAACACCCACCTAGTTCTAATAACAAAAACATTCTTAGGTTTATGTACTAAGGTCCATACTATATTCCTTTCGAATTGATTAAGTTTATCTTGCATAGCAATAACCCAATTTTCATCATCTAAGGCTTCACTAACATTCTTAAGTTCAATTTGAGAAATAAATGCAACATTGTTATGAATGTCTTTGAAATGAGAATGAGTGGTTACCCCTTTAGATGTTTCACCTATAATAAGCTCCTTGGAATGCCCTTTCAGAAATTATCAATATTTTGGAAGATTGTGAGAGATTGTTATAGTGGCAAGGTGAGGAGGAAGTTCATTGCATTCTTCCTTTTTAACATCTTTAAGAATCACTTCTTGTTGATTTTCATGTTCTTTTCCTTGTTCTATTAAGATACCTATATGCATCATCAATAATATCCTTTGTTGGACCAAGGGGGTTAGTTTCATCAAAAATAATATGCATTGACTCTTCAACAACCAAATACCTTTTGTTGAAAACCCTATATGATTTACTAGATGTTGCATATCCAAGAAATAAACCTTCATCTGTCTTAGGATCAAATTTTCCAAGATTATCCTTGGTGTTTAAAATGTAGCACTTGCAACCAAATACTCTAAAGTATGAAATTCTTGATTTTCTACCATTCCATAGTTCATTAGGAGTTTAATTCAAAATAGGTCTTAAATGAACTCGATTTGAAACATAGCAAGCGGTATTGACCACTTCGACCTAAACGTACGATGGTAATTAGTACTCATTAAGCATTGTATGTGCCATATCATAAAGAGTTCGATTTTTCCTTTCAACCACCCCTTTTTTTTGAGTTCTAGGAGATGAAAAATTATGATTTATGCCATGCAAATCATAAAATGATTTAAAGTTTTCATTTTGAAATTCCTTTCCATGATCACTTCTAATAAATGAAATGTAATATCCTTTTTCATTTTGCATCCTTTTAGTCAATGTTTGAAAAGCATTGAATGCATCATCTTTATGAGCTATAAATGAAACCTAAGTGAATCTAGAGTAATCATCAACAATAACAAGTGCATAATGCATTCCTCCTAAGCTAGCAATCCTAGTAGGTCCAAACAAGTCCATATGAAGTAATTGAAGGGGTTTTGTAGAAGTTACCTTGTTTTTTTACCTTAAATGAGGACTTTAATTGTTTGCCCATTTGACAAGCTTCACATACCTTATCCTTGAGAAATTTGATCTTTGGAAGTCCAACCACGTGTTCATTCTTCACAAGATCACCAATGTTCTCAAAGCTTGCATGTCCAAGCCTTTTATGACATAGCCATGAATCCTCACTTATAAAAACAAGACACTTAATATTTTCGTTAGTAAAAGACTCCAAATCAATTATATAGACATTTTAAATTCTATCACTTTGAAAGATTAACCTATCATCACACATCTTATAAATAAAACATGCTTTAGGATCAAAGATAACTTTATAACCATTGTCACAAAGTTAGCTTATGCTTAACAAGTTATGTTTTAAACCTTCAACTAATAAAACTTTATTAATAGAAAAGTTGGATTTCTTATTGATCTTGCCAATTCCAACTACTTTACCTTTGGCATTGTCTTCAAATGTGATATTACCTCTATCCCATTATTCTAAGTTGGAGAAAAGGCTTGCATTTCTGGCCATATGCCTTGAGCATCCACTATCAAAGTACCATTTGTTTACACTTATCTTAGATCTCAAGCATGCCTATCAAAATAAATGCATTTACTTTTTCTTAGGTACCAAAATGTGTTTGGGTCCTTGGGGGGTTAGAAGCATACATATCATCACAACTCTAATGAATTTTCCTAATATAACACCTATTGGTTATATGCCCCTTTTTATTACAATAGTGACAAATAACATTCTTAAACCTAAAATGATTATGAGCATTCTTTCTTCTAGATGCATGAGTATGACCTTTATTGCAAGAACATGAACATTTATGCACATTATTGATCCTAGTATGAATACTCTTACCTTTAAAATCTTTCTGTTTTTGAGTATAGATGGATGCTTTTACAAATACAGCTCCTTTAGAAGAATAGGAAGAATTTTGGTTAAAACTAATACCTTATCTATCACCACTTAGTTTTTGATATTTCAAAATAGAATCAATTTTGACACCTCCTTTTTCAAACTTTGAAAGATTATCTTTCAACAAATCTCTTTCTTTTAAAATCTTATCATTTTCTTCTTTTAAAACTTTATTTTCATTTTCAACACTTTTAAGTTTAGTTTTGTAAGAATCAAATTCATTTTGCAAATCACTTTTCTCTTTTGAAACATATGAAAATTTATTTTTAAGAGATTTATGTCTTTTTGCTAATTGTTCATACTTTTCTAACAATGCTTCTAATGCATCACTTTCATCATCATTGCTATAATAAGATTGAGAAGATGTAGTTACCTCATCCTTGTCATCATCCATGAATGCTATGAAGCAAAGGTTTATTGCTCTCTCATCATCGGATGTGTTGTCATGAGTTTCACTATCATCATCTTAAGTAGATTTCAAGGCCTTCTTCTTGAATGGCTTGAATGGCTTGTTAAGTTACTCATTTCTCATATGTCCTAGCTTGTTGCATTCATAACATACAGCTGGACCTCTTCTAAATGTATCCTTTCTGTTCTGGTCCTTTCTTGCTTCAAATGGCTTCCTGCTATCTCTATTAAACTTCTTTTTCTTCATGAGAAGGTTCTTTACTCGCTTGGAAGGGAGGGCAACTTCATCATCAATCTCTCCCTCACTTATTGAAGAGGAATCTTCTTCTTTTAAAGTTTTAAGCATAATTCCTCTCCGTTTATCTTCTTCAACTCCTTGCTTGAGAGTAATCTCATGCATAAGAAGTTTACTAAGCAGCGCATCGGTTGATAAAATTGATAGATCATTTGCTTTTTCAATGAAAGTGACTCTAGCCTCCCAATCCTTCTTTGGAAGTACACACAAGATTTTGTTATTGATATCTTCCTTTTGGTACATCTTACCCAACTTCATTGACCCATTTGTAATCATAATGAGACGATTATACATTTTGGATATTGATTCATTTGTCTTCATTGTGAATAACTCATATTGATGAGTTAGAAGTTGTATCTTATTGGTTCTTACTTGATTTGTTCCTTCATGATAAGTCTACAAGGCATCTCAGATTTACTTAGCCGTAATACAATATGACACACGTTCATACTCTTCATAACTAATTGCATAATACAATATATTCATTGCCTTCTTGTTCTGTGTATTTGCTTTGAATTCCTCTCTTGTCCAAGTTGCCTTGGACTTAAAGAGTTGTAACTCCTTCATTTATGGTTGTCAGTGGGGAAAACTCATTTTCAATCAAATCGAACAAATCCACTCCATCACTCTCCAAGAATACTGCCATCATGTACTTCCAATATGGATAGTCGGTTCCATCAAAGAAGGGTAGTCTGGTGTAGGATTAGATTTCAATGCTTTGAGTTGCCATTGGATCTTTAGCTCTAGAATGTTACTTCTAATTATAGAATGAGCACCACACTCTCTAATACCAAATGAAAGTCCATGGAAGTATGATAACACAACATAATTTATAGTAGTTTGGTACAACTCTTTACCTACGCTCACTTCTTCTAAGTCTCAACTTAGGGTTCCACTAAAACCAATCATAATACAATAAATGGATTCCTCAACATGAATCCAATCCCTAGTGTTTTATAGGCTTACACTTAAATCTTTACAATTAAAGCACAACTCACAGAGATCTTCTCTTAATTACAACAGTAATGCCCAAGCATTAATCACACACCAACCCAAAATTACAATAACAAAAGAACTAAGGTTATGTAAGAGTGAGAGATTAAGAAATACAAATAAGGAAAATGTTTTTGGTAAAGTAACTTACCTGACAAAGGCTAATCTCAACAACAAAGAAGCTCTACAGAGAGAATAGATCGGTTAAAAAGCAAGATTCAAAAATTTCTTAGAAGTTTTTACTAAAAAAGAGCCGTTAGAAAGATTTAAAATCTTTCTGCAAATGCATGTATGGCCGTACCGATACTGGTACGCCCATACTGCTACTAAAAACACAATTCAAATTTTGACCGAATGGTTGGTACATTCGTACCATAGAGTTGGTACGCCTGTATCGAGCTCTCGGTAAGTTTTACAAATAAAACACAAAATATGGTACGGCCGTATCAGAACCAATAAGCTCGTACCGCATACCAAAAATGCAAACAGATTTGGTACGGCCAACCGTATGCCTGTACCACACAAAACACTAATGTGGTACACCCGTACCAAGCATAAAATCATAAGTCAAACACTCAGAGTTGGTACGGTCAACTGTATGCCCGTACCAAGCAAAATACCAATGTGGTACGCCCGTATGAAAATCCGTACGCCCGTACCAACATCAAAATCAACATTTTAAAACTAAATTAACTTAAATTGATTTTGTAAAATACATACATCAAAATCATGAGGCTAACATTATGATAATTAGTTGATGATTTATTTAATTAAATAAACTATAACTTAAACTTGATTATTGAGTTATATAAATAATTGATAAAATTAATAACTAGTACTTGACTACCTTTGATGTCAATGAACGATACCTTTATACTGTAGTTATGATTTGTACTCTTGCAATGACGTAATTACATAATAAGGAATATAAATTTAAAACTTGTTGATTTACTATACATGTTAACTTCCATCTATTCATACGCCAATAATTTTATACTAAAAGTTAATTTTAATTAAAATTGAAATAAAAAATAAATTAAGAAAATTAAATTCTAATTTTAAATTGATTTGTAAAATTATAAAATTATAACCTAACCTACCAAATTAACCCTAATATTTATTTATTAATAGGTATTAATTAATTTAATTAATAAAAATTAGCAATAAATCTACGGTGTAATTTGGTTTTCAAAATTATGATACATTGAGAGGTTAATTAATAATTTAATTCATTGATTCATATAATTTGATTAAAAATTTTAATTTAATTAATTACATGATTTATTAAAAGTTCATTGCATCCATTTATCAATTAGATTATTTGTGCTCAGATAAAATATCAAAAATTTATTTTATTAAAATTTATTTTACAATTAATATTTTCTAATAAAAAAATAAATATATGAAGAAACATAAATGATTTTCTACATCTTTGTTCTTTGATTTATTATTAGTAAAATATACATAAAATATGAATGTGAGCTTAATTTATTATTAGTAAAATTTATAAATTTTCTGTTTTACTTTATTTATTATCTTGCATTTTTATCAACACAAAATAAATAAATACTTTGATCCATAATTTTCAACACTTCCTAATATTAAATTAAAGAATTTGAATTTAATATTGTATTAATATGAAAAATCATGTCCATCCATTAATAAAACAAAAGGATTATATTTTTTGTATTCATTTATTTGTTTTTATTTAGTTATATTATTCATTCATTAATCATATATTAAAGATATTATATTATATTTTAACTTAATTTTTTTGAATATTTGATTATTTATTATATTGATGTGATCCTTAAGCTGATTATATATTTATCATCTCAACTAATGTATATATTGTATTTCTCATGTGAATATCTTATAAAACAATTCAATTGTTATAATAAAATAGTATGATATTTATATTATAATTGTTATTATCTTTATAAAAATTTTAATTTTTTAATTTTTGTTAAGAGAATAAATATAGAAAATGAAGAATTAAATTAAATATGATTTAATATAATATTAAATATAATTAAATATAAGAAAATAAAAAATTCTAATAATTATAATTAAATTCTAATTAATAATAATAAATATATATAAAATTATTGAATTAGTTATCAAAATAATTAATTAAAAAATTATTCAATGAAAAATTATTCATAAAAATTGTCATTAGACACATGCCTCTAAAATAAGTAAAGAATCATGTAAAAATAAAAAAAAAATATATCTTATATTTATAGATAAATATTAATCTATATCTCATTTTTCATTTCCTCATCTCTAACAATTTTCCAGATGAATAAGTTATATTATATAAAAAATCATATATATACCAAAAAGGAAAATATGAATCAAGAAAAGGTAATCAAAAATCGAACCGAATCCAATAGAAAATTTTAATTTGATTCTATTTAAAAATTTTAAATTTAAGAAAATTAAAATTTTTAGTTCAAAAACTAAAATAATCAAAAACAAATAAAAAGCTGAACTGAATTAATCAAATTAAAATTTGATTTAGTTCAATTTATAAATTTTCAAATTAAGAATATTTCAATTCAATTCGGTTTTACATGATAAAAAATTTTAGTTAAATTTGATAATTAAATGAATCAAATGTTCATCTTTAAATATAAAAAAAAGAATAATGATAAATAAATTAAAACATAATTCATCGGATAAAATTTTATTAATGGGAATGCAAGTCTTCACTGAATCAAAATTGCAAGAGTGGTAGATTTATTAATATTTTCACAATCATGAGTTTCTCATGTAAAACATTCTAATTTACCATTCAAATATACAAAGTGAATTAAGAAGCAACACAAAGAATATAATAAAATGGATTATACAGTAATAAAATAAATTGACTGTTGATTGTCAAATGTCAATTTTTGAAAAATGGAAAAACACATGAATAAAATGTAGAAATTAATTTTCAATAATATTTCAATTCCTTAAAAACTTAAATTTAAATATCAAATAAAAATATAAAAAGAATATTAATTTATAATATTATAATTATGAGATGTAGAAAATTAAGAAAATAAAAAAATGGTTAAATAAATATGAAAGAAAATGTACAATTATATTTCAATAACATTTCATCTAATTAATATAACTAATAAATTTTGGAAGTTTGTCACGTATGCACTTTATATGTTAAGAGTATGCCATGTTATGATTTATATCAGTTGATTTATTTATAATCATATTTGAGACATTATCAGACAAGTATCATGCCAAGTCCATTCCAATTAAATCATTTTCATGCATATTTATTGAATTCTTAAGCTTGGTGAAGATGGCAATGGTTTTAGTAAGTAGGGAGAGGGAGAGAGGGGGAATCTTATGCTCAATTTGATCTTCTAATGAATTCATGGTTCTTCCTTCCCTGATTGGATGAAATTATGCCCATGGAATAATTACTATTTGCTTCCACGTCATAATTCTATTTTTATTTTTTTTAAATTTAATTTTACATCTTTTTTTATCCAACAATTCAATTTATCATCATCAACATTGATAAGATCCTTCTATTTTAAAATACTTATGTTAGGTATCTAGCCACCCTAAAATGAAGAAGAAGAGTATAATAAATAATGAAATATTTTCAGAATTCAATTTAATTTTTAGTATGATTTAATTTCAATCTCAATGAATGAGTAATTAATTAATTAATTTTTATTATTGTAATATTTTAATTAATAAAATCACCTTTATTTTATTAATATTAAATTTTAATACAAAAGTATATTAATTAAGTTGAAATTATTAATTAGTTATTATATAATGATATTAGAATAAATTTATAATGAAAACGAATATTAATTAAAATCAAAAACTAAAAATAAATGAAAAGATAAAATCAAAATTTATTTTCAAGATTTTAAGTTTTGATTAGGCTCACTCACTTCATTTTCAATTTCAATTTGGAATAATATTCAATTTCAACACGAATTTATTTGAATATTATTAAATAATAATTAATTAACTTAAAATTTTTATTGCTCTTTTGAAATTCTAACAAATAGTTTTTTAAATACAGTTAAATAAATAATTTTAGTAAAACAAAACAACTATTACAATTAAAAACATTATAGTGGTGAAAATTGATTAATTAATTTATCACTTGT
The DNA here is from genome assembly GCA_948192965.1 of Dalechampia spathulata. Classification (NCBI taxonomy): domain Eukaryota; kingdom Viridiplantae; phylum Streptophyta; class Magnoliopsida; order Malpighiales; family Euphorbiaceae; genus Dalechampia; species Dalechampia spathulata. Next base: position 45,621 of record CANYBF010404380.1, read on the forward strand.
TAATATTAAAACTAATTCATATTAAAAATTGATTTTAATTTATATTGAAATATAAAATAAGTTAAAAAGGATGAAACCCAAGTTTATTCTTGAAAATTTTGGTCTTTAAAAATAGAAAAAATTTTCAAAAGTTATGAAAATATAGAAATATTTTCTTTTCAAAAATATAGAATTGGGAAAATTATTTTAAAAAACTTGAATTTTTTAAAATTTATAGAAAATGTATTATATATATAATATATATAATAATACTAAAAGATTTCATTTTATTATATTTTAAATATTTGATATTAAAATTTTAAATTAAAATTTTTAAATATTAATTTGGAATGATATATTTTTTATATTTTAATAATTTTTAATTTCAAAATACATTTTTATAGAAAATAATGCATTATATATGAACAAATAAAAAATGATATTTTGGATTGATGTTATTGTATTATTGATAAGGTGGGTGGTAATTTTCCTTTTTGTGAGGTTGCTATCTTTATAATTGCAGGAAGGGATGCATTGTTCACGCGTCCACATATATGTGAATGGGACTATACATTATATTATAAAACTATGTATAGTAACATGAGGTTTGCGGCAGGCTATAGCCATGAATATCCCACCAACTGTATACTGCTTGCTTTCCCTGTTCTATTGCCCCACTCCTCATCTCCATATAACCTCACTTCTATTCTCTCATTATAATGTTTATTTGTAAAGAGGAGTGTATTTTACGTGTATTTTCTGTTATTAATTCATTCAATGTATGGGATATATATACATTTTGCATACAGCAGAGGATGGCCTACGTGTACAATCTCTAGAATGTTCACTTAAGTGCTGCCGTTTTGATAAAACGCTGAAACGGTGCCGTGTAATGAAACCCTTAATGTGTGCTTTATGTTTTGCTATTTCCTATGTGCCTTCTCCTCTTCCCTAGGCTTTCCATCAGACCGTCTGTCTGCTTTTCTCTTTGATCTCTTCATTTCCATCAGAAACAATCTGCTTTCTTCTCTCTTCTGTCTCTTCTGTCTTTTGCTTTTCATGTTTCCGATCTCTTCCATTCTCTGCAAGTTTCTTCTGTATTCCTTCATCCCCTCCACAAGACGAGGCCGGCGATTGAAAAGCCGGTTGAAGCTTGAACAGTAGAGCTTGAAAAGGCTTCGCTCCGAGAGACTTGGTGAAAAGATCAGCGATCTGAGCATTCGAGCTGACATGGACGGGTTGTAGCAAGCCGTCCTTGATGCAATCTCACACGACGTGGCAATCGATTTCTATATGTTTCATCCGTTCGTGAAAAACGGGGTTTTTGGCAATGTGAATGGCGGCCTGGTTGTCATAATGGAGGGAAATGGGAAGGGTAGGGGGAGACTGGAGGTCCTTCAGCAGGTATGTGATCCACTTGATTTCATTCACTGTTTTAGCTATGCTGCGGTATTCAGCTTCGGCCGAGGATCGACTGACGGTTGATTATTTTTTTGTCTTCCAGGAAATGAGTGCTCCACCGAGAAAAATGCAGTATCCTATCACCGAGCGTCTAGTAATCCGGCAGGAGGCCCAGTCAGCATCGCAGTAGGCAGTGATCTTGGTGGAGTGCCCCTGTGGGAAGAAAAGGCCGTGATTGGGCTGGCCCTTGAGATACCGGATGACATGATATGCAGCTGTGAGGTGACCCCGGCGAGGCACTTGCATATACTGGCTGAGTTGCTGTGTAGCGTGAGTGATGTCCGGACGTGTTAAGCCCAAGTAAAGGAGCTTGCCAACGAGTCGTCGGTAGGCATCAGGGGCTGCCAGTACGTCACTGTTGCCAGCATCAAGATGATGCCCAGGAGGTAAAGGAAATACGGGACTCTTGGCATCTTGTAATTGTGTTTCTGTGACTAGATCTCGAACATATTTCTGCTAACTTAGGTATAGACCGGTTGCAGATCGTGAGATTTCCAAGCCGAGAAAGTAACGAGCGTTCCCCAGATCCTTGATGGTGAAGTCCTGATGCAGCTGAGCTTTTATGGCCACGATGTCAGGCAATGAAGGCCCAGTTACCAG
>CANYBF010404717.1:0-10004 GCA_948192965.1 Dalechampia spathulata
ACAATCCAAAAATGCGGATGGATTAATATGCAAAATAAACAAATAAAATTCATTAATAGCGAATGAATTTTGGATTTAATTGACTAGTCCAATGCCATTTAAAAGCACGAACCAAGAGTCAAAATCCAGCAATTATTAGGCAATAATTGAAACAATAAACACGAATCGGATCGTGAAAATTCATTTTAATAAAAAACATTTTAAGCAAAATTATTTTGTTTGATCATGGGAAAATTAATTGGGAGTTCTAACATCACTTGGAATATTTTGGAGATAGCCCTTCAACTAATTAAAATCCAATCCTTTTATGACTTTTCCAGAATATTTGAGCCACTGTAAAGCATCAAATACCACTGGATACGTCAAAAATATAGCAAAATATGGTCCATAATACAATTTTTTTGGAAAAATGTGAGGGATGTGCGTCGTGCATCAGGTGATGTATGCCACACATAGATTGTGTGTGGTGTACATCAGAGGCCAATCTACAAGAAAATTAAATCTATCAGTACAGAAATGATCTACAAACAAAAATATGCAACTTTAATGAAGACAGTACCTCATTTTGAGCATGAATCGGCCTCCGGTTTAGCAAACCAAACAATTAATTAAACAATTAATTGAAATAAATGATTTTAGAGTTTAAATCAAGTAGATCTGGATAATATTCAACAGATCCAGAACCCCACTTGCATGGAAAAGCCACTGGAGTTGCTGGAAAAATCAGATCAGAAAGTGGTTCGGGCAAAAATTGGGTTTTTCCATGAAAATCGAGACCTATGTGTGCTGCACATAGGCCAATGTGCACCACACATAGGCTGTGTGTGGTGCACATGGGCATATGTATGGTGCACATGGCAGAGAAAACAGAGGGAAAACTTAAAATTTTTCAGCAGGAACGCTAGATCCGACCGTGATCTAGGTAGATCGGACCTAAAAATGGGTTTTTACTTCATGGATTTAAAGTTAAAATTATCTTAGATCCAACAAGTATTTGGCAGATCCAGGATATTTAAGGCATGAGAAGGCCTTAAACATCACTGAAATAGCCAGATCAGGCAAAAAACTGAGTAAAAATGGGAGAAAAATAGCATTTTCTTTAAAATCTGAGGTGAATGTGCACAGTACATGACCTTATGTTTACCACATATAGGCTATGTGTGGTGCACATGAGGTGATATGCGTAGCACATCCCTCGGTAAATAGTTACAGAAACAAGAAAATTGAAGAAAAAAGGGAAATTTACCTTATTCCGGCTGGATTTTCTTCTTGATCTTGCTTCCTTCCGTGATTAGGGAGCCTAACTAAGCCAATTAAGTCCCTAAAACCTAAGGATTTAATTAATTGTGAGAGTATTTTGGTAGAGTTTTACCTTGCTTCTAGAGCAAATTCGGAGTCCATTTTACAGACCCCAAGCTTTATATTTATAGAGCAATTTTTGGGCGTGGCAATTTTGTAATTTTCACCCGGATTTGAAAAATTTGAAGGCAATGTGCGCCACACATTGCCTATGGGCTACGCACATCAGGTGATGTGTACCGCACATCGCCTTTTGACCCATCACGTGGGACCCACTATGGTTGCTTCGGGACATCCACCCCGAGCCTATAAGCATTATTCGATATGAGGAACAACTTTGTAGAATAAATTTTTTCCAAATTTGGTCCCGAGAAAGCTCCCGACCAAATGTCTTTATTATGCAACGTGCGGTGCACATAGGGCGTTGTGCACTGCACATTGCATTTTTACCCTATGCGCACCGGCTCGTACGGGCAAAAGTGGAAGCGTGCCATATGTCAAATGAAGTGCAATCGACATTCTGAGAAACTTTACAGTCATAAGTTTTCTCAAATTCGGCCCTGAACATCGAGTTTCGGCTAATGGGCCCATTTTAGGGTTTGCGATCCTATTTCGGCCCAAAATGGCATTTAGCGTGCCAAAAGGTCATGCCTTGCGTAGCCACCAAAGGAAATGTGTTCTGTATGCATAGAACACTTGAAATGGGATAAGTCAGGTGGTGGGTCCATCTATGTATTATTCATGATGAATAGTGCCCCGGTGGGCCCCACAGTATGAAAGGCCCTAGAATGTGGCAAACAGTATGCCAAGCACTTTGCCTTAAGTAAGGCAGCAAGTGGGATGTATTCTATGCGTACAGAATGCATCAAAGTGAACTATAGTGGGAAGTTGACCCCATTATTGTTTGGTGGGCCCCACCGTGTAGTGGGCCGAGAAATGTGGCATTCGGGATGCCATGGAGTATCCCTTGCATAAGGCAGTAGCGGAATGTATTCTGTAAGTACAGAATACATAGAATAGGCTAATAGAGCCAGAGTGCCCCGCTTGTGTACTATTCATAGTGAATAGTGACCTAGGTTCAAAATGTGATACTTTGCATTCTGTGTATCTTACCATGCGTAGGCAGGCGTGAAATGTATTTTGTAAGTACAGAATACACAGAATAGGCTAATAAAGGCAGTGGGCCCCACTGATGCCCTCGGTGGGTCCTACGGCGTAATGGGCCTAGAAGATGGTATTTGCGATGCCAAGCGCTATGCCTTATGTAAGGCAACTGAAAAATGTATTATGTAAGTACAAAATGCACAGAGTAGTTTATCAAGGGCAGCGGGCCTCGCCATTGCCTAGTGGGCCTTACTTGTGTAGTGGGCCCAGAAGTTGTCATTTGTGATGCCAAGCGCTGTGCCTTGCATAAGGCAACTGGAAAATGTATTCTGTAAGTACAAAATACACAGAATGGGCTAATCAGGGGCAGTGGGCCCAGGGCCAAAAATGGAATATCTTTGCATTTCAAGTGGTTTGCCTTACGTAGTCAATAGTGGAGTGTGTTCTGTTTGTACAGAACACTCAGAATAGGTGGCGGGTCCCGCCAGGTGCCATGGTGGGCCCCACCAGTTCTGAGGCGTTCTGTGCACTGGAATACACAGAGGAAGACACAGAGGCATATATGCATAATCGGGGTCGATATCGGGGACCAAAACCGAGCCGAACCAACAGAAACCCAAAATTGCATGAGTGTGAAAAGTCAGGGTCAACACTAATACCATCATAACATGGAATGAGATGGCATGATATTTTTGGATAAATTCTTTCCTATAAAGTGAGCTACCTAAATTCGGAGGGACATGTGCATAATAAAATAAAAGGATATTAAGACCCTTCATGAATATTGGGAGTGCTTCAAAAGGTTGTGTGCCTTCTACCCCCAACATGGGTGTGGGTGGGGCTTTTGTTGCTACCTAGAGTGAGGCTTGTGATGTATGGACTAGGATCTTACTTAGAGTGAAAATGTAGTCTTCTTGAGGGGCTACCTCGAGCAACGAGATAGACTCAAAAGAGTCATAGGATGGAGTTACCACCGAATGGTTTTGGATTTGGTTCAACTGACCCATAACATGAGTGCTAAGTCAAACCCTTTAGAGATGGGTGTAGGTGGTAAAGATCTATTTACTTAGAGTTTCAAGTTTGATTTTACCATTGTAGTCAAGTTAATTATCTTAGGCAGGAGATCATTCATAAGCATGAAATAAGCATACAATGGGATATAACATGACAACAATCATAACAGATATAGCATGGAAAATATGATATGGCAATCATAGTATGACATCATGATATGGTAATCATGGCATGAAACATGACATATGCATGGCATGTGAAATGATATGACATAAGCATGACATGTGAGATGATATGTCATAGGCATGACAGGGTATAACATACATCATAAAGCAATGATAAAATGAGCATAGCAGTACGAATGAAAATAAATAATAGCCCGGAGAAAAGGATCAAAGAAGATATGGGATACATAAGGGATTTAATGCTAAATCATACAAAAAATGGGGGAATAATGCCTATTTTATTATAAATAATCTTCAATGATACAAAATTTTGAGACGTTAAGCAATATCTCAATCACTCGGGAAAAGTCAATCTCAGGCAGCATGACCCAAAAGTGCACGAGTGAAAATGTAAAATAAAATAGTAGCAAATGAAATTTAGGACTAGATCAACTAATTTAGTGCCACGTAAAAGCATAAATTAAGAGCTAAAGTCAAATGAATGTAATGGCAACAATCATGAAAAATGAATAAACACTAGTCGGATCGTGAAAATCATAAAAATAATCAATTTTAGGCAAAATCAATTAATAGCAAAACTGGACTTTTCTAAGATCATATAAAACACCACTTAGAAATAAATCAATGTCCAATCAAGCTAAACATGTTAAGTGACAATATTAAACACAACTAAAATGGCATTAATTGAGTAATTAAATGATTTAAAGGTAAAATCATAAGCAATTGATCATGGCACAATAAATTAGGAGTCACTAACATCACATAAATGTCAATTAGAGATAGCAAACTCAACCAATCAAAGCCAATCATGTCAAACATCATAAATCAACAAATTAAATAAGCATTTAATTTGAAAAATTAATTTTGAAGCCAAAATTAATGAAATATGAATGATGTATGATGAACTCAAATCATTAGGGCTACTATGAAGCCTTTAATGCTACTGAGAACTTCAAAAATTATTAGGAAACAAGCAAAAATTGAGTGAAAAGTGGCATTTTATGGCAAAACATGAAGCTATGTGTGCCATACATAGCACGATGTGAGCCATATATAAGTTATGTATAGCATACATAGCATGTTATGCGCTGCATGTAGCAAGACATTTTCAAAGAAAAATATGTTTTTAGATAAAAACATGAATTAAAACCCAAATCTTAGCAGATTTACAGCAATCATAAATCATTTAAACTACAAATAAGCATTGGTAGTCATAAAAACATGCATGATTGAAGCAACCATCAAGAATAAACTCAGAAATCACAAACCCATAATGAAATCAAGTGAAAAAGAAGAAGAGAATAGGCATTCAACTCACCACAATAGGTTAAGCTTCTATAAACTTGATTCCAAACATGATTAAGGATTTAAGTAGGGTTAATTAGTCTTTAATCTCAAGTTAATTACTTAATTAAGTGCTTAATTAAGTGAGGATTAAATTTGGTTGAGTTTAGGTAAGTTTGACTATTTTCGTACCTTTTTTCTATAAATACAAGGCATGTATTTATAGGTAAGGGTAATAAAATTAAGAAAATCACATTAGGAATGTGGGATTCTAGAAATTTATGAGCCATGTATGCATCATATAATGCTATATGCACAGTAGATAGTGCTATATGTGCAACATATAGTCCAGAAAAAGGCTATATGTATAGCATGTAGCAGCAAATGCCCAACATGACCCAATTTTGACCTATGTGACCACCCAATGTAGGCACATTGGAATGTGTACCATAGGTCAAACAAGCATCATTTGGGACCCTAAGGCATGGTGTCATATAAAGCATATTATATTTGCTCGGGAAAAGGCCACCCACCATGCGTATGTTTTTAGAACATGTGCAGCATATAGTAGTATGTGCTACACGTATCATGAAATGCATGTTATGTGCTCCACCCTCCATAAGTAAAATGTAACATGCTTCACATGTCCAAAACATTCAAGAGAGGCTCAAAGGCATGTACGTAGATCAGGGTTGACATTGGGGACCTGTACCAAGCTGAATCGATGAAAATCCTAAACTGCAGCATGCGAATGAAAAGTCAGGGTCAACAATGGGATTACCAAATAAAACCTGATCCATTATTTTTATGAAGGATTATTGCTAATTGAACATAAAATGATAGATGCGGTAAGTGGTTGTGTAATTGTAAATAAAACACCATAAAATGTGGGTGACTTGATAACAATCATGGCAACTAATGCATAATCATTTAGTATCGAGCGAGACCCATTGAGGAAGGTTTACAAGGTAAACACTTCAAACTTAGAATTATAAATCTCATAGCTTACTACTGTAATGCAGGATTTAACCATGAACTTTAAGCTAGTAAGGGCATATGGGATATGTACGCAGAATGACCATCTTACCAACATGTGCCCTTTGATTTAGGAAGAGAATGAGGAGTAGGCTAACGTAGGTGGGGGATTCCTAGGTCCACCATAATGGAAATATGATTTGTTCTTCAACACATACAATCTAGACTTGTGTGATCATCTGAATCTACAATATGGGAACCATCAATCCAATTTCTAGTAGCATTCTAACTAGAAATAGCCATTAGGTATATCTTTAGAGGATATGGTTAAGATTTTTGTGACTAACACTCAATAATTTCAACAGACTGTCTAAACCAGATTCAAAAATTTTGAAAATAAGGTGTCTCAAATTACAACATCATTAGATAAATTGGAATCTAAAGGAAAGCTTCCCTTATAAGGAAAAGGGAATCCAAAGGAAAATGTGAATGCAGTGGAAGCAGCAAAATATTACCAGAAAATCCTACTAAAAAATCAAAACCTAATAAAGAAAAGGAGCTAGAAACTAAAAATTCTAGGCTAGAAAAAGATGAAGAAAATGAAAAATTAATCCAAAAGAAGTCAATAGTAGTTCAATTACCTTTTTCAAAAGAGCTGGAAAAGATGAAAAAAGAAGAGAAGAAAGGGAAATTCTGGAGACTTTTCAAAAAGTCCAAGTTAATATTCCTTTAGTTGATACAATCAAACAGGTGCCCATGTATGCAAAATTCCTTAAGAATTTATGCATAAATAAAAAAGAAGTTAATTAAGCTTTAAAAAGGGAGTGTTAATAAAAGTATCTTAGTTGTTATTCAAAGAAAAATGTCACCTAATTGTAAGGATAAGGGTGTATTTACAATCCCCATAAAAATTGGAGACATTGGTATGAAAACACTTTATATAATTTGGGCACATCAATAAATATTATGCCTTCATCTTTTTTATGATTCTTTAAATGTAGGTCCATTAAAAGAAGCTGGAGTTATGATACAGTTGGTGTATGGGTTGATAATTTATCCTATCGGCGTTTTAGAAGATGTTTTAGTGTAGGTTAATGAACTTATTTTTCCTGTAGAGTTTTACATTATGCAAATGGACAATAAAATGTCTTTATGATTATCTGATCTTTTATTAGGGAGGCCATTCGTAACAATAACCCAAACTAAGATCGATGTTCATGAGGGAACATTGATGATGGAGTTTAATAAATAGGTTATTAAATTCAACATGTATGATGCAATAAAGTACCCTCTTGATGTTTTTAATGTATATGCTGCAAAAATAATTAAGCCACTAGTTTGACGAGTTTTCAAGATTGATAAGGAGGATGAGCTACTCTTGACATTAAATAATGTTGAATATCATAAAGACTCATTAGTTTTTAAAGACCATTTATTACAAACTATAATTGATTTGGATAAGGAGCCAAAAATTAAACCAAGTTCAAAAATGAACAACCCTCATACAAAACTTTCTCATTCAATTTTTTTAGGCAGCTGACTTGGAGTTAAAATCATTGCCCAACCACTTGAAGTATGCATTTTTTGGTAAAGGCAAAACCCTACTGGTGATTGTTTCTAATAAGCTAAGCGAAACTAAAAAAACATATTGGTAGGTGTGTTGAAAAAATTCAAGGAAGCCATCGAATGGACAACAGTTGACATTAAAGGGATTAGCCCATCAATATGCATGCACTATATATTGCTTGAGCCAGATTGAAAATCGATAAAAGAGGCCTAATGTAGATTAAATCCAATCATAATGGATATCATGAAAAAAGAAATTCCATGTTTGCAAGATAGATGTATGATCTACTAATTTCCATAGCCTATGGGTAAGTCCGGTACATGTTATGCTAAAGAAAACTATAATTATTATGGTCTAAAATAAGGATGGTGAGATGATACCCACTTCTGTTCAAAACAAGTGGAGGGTTTGTATTGATTAACATAAATTAAGTTCCATGATACGAAAAGACCATTTCTTGCTTCCATTTATTGACCAAATGCTTAAATAGTCGCATGCACTATTATTGTTTAGACAGATATATGGAATTTTATCAAATCTTAGTTGCATTTGAAGACCAAGAAAAGAAGATGTTTACTTGTTTGTTTGGAAAATTCACCTTCAACTGTATGCCGTTTGGACTATGTAATGCATTGGCCATATTCCAACGTTGCATGGTAAGTATTTTTTTCTAATATTGTCAAAAATATTATTGAGGTTTTTATGGATAATTTTACTGTTTATGGCAATTCGCTCTATGAGTGTTTTGATAATTTGGCTAAGGTGTTGCAACATTGTATCAAAAAGAACATGGTGCTTAATTATGAGAAATTTCATTTTATGATGGATCAATGACTCATTTTAGGCCATGTTATTTCGAGGAAAGGTATCAAGGTAGAGAAAGCAAAAATTGATATTATTGAATCATTGTCTTACCCTGCAAATGTATAGGAAGTTTGATCTTTCCTTGGCCATGCAGGTTTTTACAAAAGGTTTATAAAATTTTTTTTGAAGATTTCTCAATCGCTTTGCAAACTCTTGCAAAAGGAGGTCGAATTTATTTTTAATGAATCTTACAAAAAGACATTTAACTGGCTTAAAGAGATGTTAATTTTGGCCTATATGATGCAAGTGTCGAATTAAAGACTACCATTCAAGATCATGTGTGATGCAAGTAATTATTCTATTGGAGTTATATTTGGCCAAAGTGTTAGAAGGGACCCACATATGATAACCTATGCATCAAGGATGCTAGACAATGCTCAATGCAATTATTTGACCATGGAGAAAGAATTATATGCAGTTGTTTTTACATTGGATAAATTTTGTTCTTATTTGCTTGGCACTAAAGTGATTGTATTCTTGGAACATGTGAATCATAGGTACTTATTGAAAAAAAAAGGAAGCTAAACTATGATTAATTCATTGGATTTAATTACTCCAGGAATTTGACTTACAGCTACAAGATAAGAAGGGTTCAAAAAATCTAGTAGTTGATCATTTAAGCAGGCTGTCAAATTTAGAACCATCTAAAAAGCATGATGAATTTCTTAATAAGTTTGTGTTACATGCCCTTGAAAATTCTCCTTCGTATGCTGACATTGTTAATTTCATTATTACCAGGATTTTTTGAAGGAGCTATTGAGAAATTAAAAAGATAAAATCATGAATAATGCCAAGTATTACATGTGGGATGAATTGTACCTTTGGAAGCCTTGGTGTCACACTCCTCTCCAAGATGTAACATGCTCCCATAGAATAATAAACAGTCTCCAAGTAAATAGAAACCATAGGTTATCCTACAAAGGATATAACTTTTCTTTTTTTTACTTTTAACACAAACTCTTTCTTTATAAAACTTATATTTAGATAACTGAAAACCATCTCAGGTTTATAACTCGTAAGTTGATATATGTAACATTCTTACAACATTTTTACATCTAAAAGAAAACATTTAAGCATATTAAAACTCACATCGCACCCATGTGTTTACTGCTTTAATACAGTACTCTATTTATATAACATTTCTATATAGAAGACTATTAAACTATTCTGAGTCCTTGCCTTCAAAGAGAGTCCTGCTGAACTGGGGCTTTGGGATCCATGCGTTTCAACCATCTATTAACCTGCATCCATCAAATGAGGAATGCTGAGTATAAAACTCAGTGGTGTTAAAACACATTTACAATTATTAGTTATACACTCAGCTATTTTATAACATTAAAACATTCATTATATAAATACCATCAATTACTAACATCATACTTCTAATACAATATTACTCTCAATAACTATATATCATTTCCTTTATAGCATATCTATATCTTTTGCATTAGCATCAAATCATAGCCACTTAATGTTTAGCAACATTATTATATCATATCTTACTATTTTTGCATCTCTCTTTAGCTGTTAACAACAATGCATAAAGTATTCAATCATGTTCATAAATCACTATCTAACAAGTACCATTCATAAGTCACTGTTCATAATAACTCTTCATCAATAAATTTTCATATCTGTAACTTAATAATATATACTGTATAAGATAAGAACTAATATTATAAATGAAAACATTAACTTTTCCTTTACTAAAC
>CANYBF010404731.1:0-27154 GCA_948192965.1 Dalechampia spathulata
ATAAAGTGAAGATGATAATACGGAATACGAATAAAATCGAAATGCCGAACCCGTTCTCTGAAGAAATTCGGGCTGCTTTCCAACACAGGAAGGCTTGGGTTTACATTTTCCTGGTTTGTTTAGTTGCTCAATTGAGTTGACTAGATAAGCCGGGTGGCGACTCCACGTTATTTTCTCGACGCAATCTGTCTAGTTCCTGTAGTAACTCAGGGGTCAATACTCGCGAGAGTAAGCACCACGGCATCTCACGCCGAATAGCGTGCAGCGCTCCCACGTCCGAGATGCGCTACTCTCACACCAACCATTCCAAATAGTCAACCACCTTGAGGAACTTGGCATCCAACTGCTTCTGGACATCCTCCTTAACTTTCTGAACCCATTGTGATCAGAGCCGATGCAGTTTTAGTTTACCAACTTGAACCCAGGCTTGATTGAAATTTTATGTTCCATAATGATTCTGTTAACACTTGGCATGTCTTGATAGCCTAAAGTAAAGGCTTTCAAATATTGTTTCAATACTCTAATTATTTCTATTCTCTCTTTAGAGGTCAAGTCTGATGCAATCTAGAGTAGGCAAGGCTTGTCATCTATGCTAATGTTAACATTTTCAATGCATGATGTGTTAATATAAAAGATGCTCAAGTAATGCTCATGTTCATGTACAATGCCATTAGAATACACATTGCAAACATAAGTAAAACTATTCTTTATTACATTATATTTAGAAGGGATTACATCATCATTGAATAAAATAGGAATTAGGATGTTATCATCCTCATACAAGAGCTCATCGAAAGTACTATTTACTAGAGTAATGATGTTATCATAAACCTTTGGAAGCAGTAGATCTCCCATGTCAAGGCTTTGCAACTTGGTCCCCAATGCGGTAACTATATTAGCTTTCAATTTGAGGTGGCCAGTAGTGAGGTCAACAACATCACCAAAGATCTGTAGATCACTATTAAGGCTGATAGTGGCAATCTTCTTTAGCATTATCAAGGTTGACAAGTCACACACATTATCAAAGATGGCAAACTATTATTCAATGGTGTCATTTGAGTTGGGCAACTCGACAGCCCAATCATGTTATGTCTCCCCTTGCATAAATATAACCAGCTTATCTAAGGTATAAGGATCAAACCCAATACAGTACCTCTCCTCCCAAATGGTTATGGGGATGTTGAACTTAATTAGGTCTTGTTAGTACTGGTCCAGACTCTTACTAGGTATAAAGTTCATCTTATGCAGCTTTTTCTCCATAACAGAACTCAATTGGTATAAGTACAACTATGGTTCTTTGATGGCAGTGATCTAAAAACCAGTTATAAGAGGGACATGATGATGTTCCTCACAAATGACAATAGTTTTATTTACTACTTTACTACAAGCATACAGGTAATTGCAGTAAGATATCAATCCCACGAGGATTAATGGCCTATCCACCACTACTTTGATTTTTAATTTATTTAAGCCACTGTAATAGTTTGGTGTTTGGAAATGATCAATTACAATTGTAAGTAAAGAAGAAAAATGGAGTCAATGATGAAAAGATGAAACAATAGTAAGAAGTGTAAGAATTGAAATCTTAATCACCAAGCCGAAACAACAGTCATGTGCTCATTGCCAAACAAGATATTCGAAAGCATCAATCCCCCTCTCTTGAGGTGAAACCAACTAGATTTTGTTTTAATCTTAAAATCACTCTCTCTATCTATTTTCCTCAATCAGAGAAACCATTAAGCAATCATACAAGAGCTAGGAACATGTAGATATCTCATACACATCTACCTAACTTGAATGAATAAGCATTTTATAATTAAACTCTCGTTGCAATTATAAAGCATAAGAAATTGTTTAGAAAGCTAATCTTTAGAATTAAACATCTCTCAATGTTCAAGCATTTTATAATCCAACTCTCATTGCAATCATAAAGTAGAGATTTCATTTTTAAAACCAATCTTTAAAATTAAACATTCATAGCAATCTTAAGCAAACATAATCAGTTATCCCAGCTAGGGATTTCAAAAATCAAATCCTACTATAGAGTACTTAACCACTCATGGCTTACAAGAAACACAAGAAAAGATGAAGAAAACAAAGAAGAATAAACTCCAGTAGAGAATTATGCTAATTGCAGTGCCAATCCCCGGATAGGAATAGTCTCCTTCTCGTTTGCATACCCTAGCCACCCTTTGTTGCCTCCTTTTATCTTTAAGTGGAGATCCTCCATCCTTATCTTTAATTTGTTTGTATCTTTGCCTATCTTGTGGATTCCATTGCCCATGAGATCTCCTTTAAGGCTTTTTGTTTTTGTTCCCCTCATGGATCCTATTTTCCCCACTCAATCTTCTGTAAAAATCATGCTTTAAATGGCCAATTATTAAGAAGTCACAATCATGACTTGTTGGCTTAGTGGTCTTTGGGCTCTTCATGCTTCTGTCACGGTCGTGACTTTAAATGTCACAATTGTGATAAACACTTAAGCTCTTCTCCTTTTGGTATAGCTTCTGTCATGATCTTGACTTTGAATGTCACGATCGTGACTTGCTTGAAAGTGTCCCTCTTTGCTTCTAGCTTCTATCACAATCATGACTTTGAATGTCACGACCGTGACTTGACTCTTCAAGCCCCAAAATGCTTTATTTCTTCTCGAATGCTTCCCTAACGCTACACACTCAACAAACTCATCAAATTCTACTAAATCAAAGTAAAATCATCACTAATTAACATTAAAAACTACTAAAGACTACTAAAACAATCATGTAAGTTGACATACATCAACATCCTCACACTTAAATCTTTGCTTGTCCTTAAGCAAAGATAAGATAACAAAATAACAAAACAAATCACATAAAACAAGAAAATTGTGATATACTCATGATATGGCAATTTGCATTCATTAGCTTAGACATCCCTAACTTGAAATCACTCCTCTTTATGTAATTTTGTAATAAGATTAACAAATCACTAAGTATCGTGAAACTATAGAGGTTTAATTTAGATAATCAAGTTTAATCATTCATACAATTGCACTAATAAACCAAATACAAGTCATTGTCTTTTACTTAGACATTTTTAGCTTATTATTTTTATTTTCTTTTTACTTTTCTTACTCATTTCCTCTATATTTCATATTTGAAAATTACTTGCATCACTTGTCTCAACATCATTTAACAAGTTATACTCTATTTTATAGTGCAATCATAGAAGGATTAAGCTTATTATCTAAGCTAAATATTTATACCTTCTCCTGACCCTACCAATTTATTAAGGTTATGAAAAAAATTTCATAATTAATTGATTACAAGTTAGAATACGTCCATTCTCTAAATACGCATGCCATATGCAAGTGGTCACAATTTCATAATACATAAGCATACACTCATGCAGTAAATGTAAATCAGAGCATGCAAGAATCACATAACAATCATGCATAAGCTTGAACAAAACATGCAATAATAGAACACAGAAATCAAACATAGCTAAATATGCACATACAAACATCCCCACACTTAGAGGACACATTGTCCTCAATGTGAAAAAACACATCACAAGCACAATAATAAAGAAATTAACCATAAGAAAGAAATTAAACACACATAACCAAATAAAAGGATTGGGAGATCAGTTGCCTAGGGGTGCAGGCGAGCCAGGTGGAGAAGGAGTTGGAAAGGGAACATTGACACCAAAGAGCTCAAAGAATTTGAGCATCTTCTTTTGCTGTGCGTATATCATTAACTATTGTCTCTACTCTGGTGAGGCGAGCGGTATTGTCAACATTGCCATACTCAAGGCTTAATAGCATCACCTCAATCGAGCTATCTACTGGTGCTCGTGTTGCTTGCTAGTGGTGCTCCACCTGGTCCTCTAACACTTGTGTCTGCTCTTCCTCATGGCTTGCACCTTCCTCTTCATCCTCATCCTCCTCATCATCGTCTATGTCAAGGTACCTTTGTTTGGTGCCATCCCGATCACCATAAGCTTTGAATTGAGCTCCTCACTTGTAAGTTAGTCCAACATCCTGCAAATACTTAGCAGAAAAGCTTTGCGATGGCAACATTATTAGATTAGAAAAAATCAACATCAAAGTAATCAACTATGGCAGTGATTACATGACCTAAACCTAGCTTCCTACTAGTGTGTCGAGCCATCCTCTAGAATAATTTCATAAGGTGAAAGGTGGTGCAGTAGACATGATCATTAAGCATGCACCACATAAGAAAGAGTTCCTGTTGTGAAACCTTGTTATTTTCTATTTTAGTAAAAACAGAGACAGCTAAATACTTATGCAACATAATGAGGATAAGGTCCTTAATGAGAAGGTTAGGTGCGTTATGAGCACTATATGGCAAGTTGCCTCTGGTTAGTTCATTCTAAAAGGATTTAGGTTTGAAGTCAGCATGTGAAGTAGTTAATCCAACTTGGGGGAGATCTAAGATATCCTCTATCATTTGATATGTCATTTCCATTGGTTGCCCCCTCAATCTAAACGTAATTCTTCCTAGCCTATTATCGATTAGCTCGCAAGTGGTGTAGAACTCATGTGTAAGTTCCTTACAAACATGGTGCTCATTTATAATAAAATTACCCCAGCCTAACTTGGAAGTAAATGCTTTCAAAGGGGCTAGAGCCTTAAGTTGCTCCAGCAATTGCCAATCAAAGTATCTAGGCAGAATTATAGGTTTGTTATAAATTTGTTTATACTTTTTACCTTCTTCTGGTGAGTATATTGGGAATGGAGCCCCATATTATTCCTCCATATTTATTGTGGATGATTTCGGAGCCTTACCCCTATCTTATAGGCATCTAACAGTGTGCTTTACCCTTCTTGACATGCCAGTAATTAAATCCCAAGCAATCTTAATAAAAAAAAAATTAACAAAATTTACATGTATGGTGCAAGTAGGCTCGATCACGATCGGTCACTCAAATCAAATGGAAAATTACATTCTAAATAATCAAAATCACTTCAATCTCATGCTTAAATCATTTGCAAAGTGGCACAAATCAATCTCTTAAGGAAAACCTAAAATTGCAAAATCAAGATTCCAAGAAGAAGAGAGAGAAGGAGAGAGACTTACTTGTGATTTGATAAAGATTGGAGATGGAAATGCAAGAAAAATCAGTAATGTAAGTGCTAAAATGATGGAGATTTGAAAAAAATGAGTTTGGGGAAGAAGGAGAGTGTTTTGGGAGTTTTAGGCAAGTGAATGTTATGTTTGGGAAGACAAAACTCTTTAACTTATACTTGGAAAATTTCTAGAATTCATACCTTTAAAGTTGCTAGCACAATCATGACATTGAAAGTCATGATCGTGACTTACCTTAGAAAAAAATTCTTGCCTTGTCTTAAGAGTTTCTGTCATGATCGTGACTTGCCTTAGTGAAATTTTTGCTTGCCTTATCTCAAGCCCAAACCTTCTGTCACGATCGTGACTTGCAATGTCATGATCATGACTTCCCTTATTTCTTCATTTTGTTGCATTTTTCTTTTGTTTTCTTTTTCTTTTCTTTTTTCTATGAACAAAACACATATTATTACACTTTAAAACATCATTTAAATCACTAAAATGTAAGTCTACAATGTTACAAAACACATTATGAACAACATTTAAACATAATTGGGGATTAAAATATATATGAAAACATACTAACATGCTAAGTTTAAGGTCATCAGCTGAACCTTACCTTCTTTTGGCTTTACTCCAAAGGTGTTACCTGCTTTGGTTTTTAAATCAAACCTCCAAGGTAGACTTTACATCTCTATCCATTTACTTTGAAGGTTTCCCTTCATTTGTTCCTCAGCTCTAGTGCTCCACTATCAAAGACTTGTGTTACTTCAAAAGGACCACCCCATCTTGACTTCAATTTTCCAGGAAATAACCTCAACTTATAATTAAACAATAGCACATTATCACCTACCTTAAAAAATTTTACCTTAATATGCATATCATGCCATTGATTCATCTTCTCCTTATATAACTTAACATTCTCATATGCTAAGTCTCTCAATTCCTCCAGTTCTTACAGTTGTAGCAGCCTTTTCTCTCATGCTTTCTTTAAATCATTATTCAGGTATTTGATCACCCAATGTGCCTTGTGCTCAAGCTCCACAGGCAGGTGGCAGGCCTTGCCATAAACCATCTTATAGGGGGTTATCCTTATAGGGGTTTTAAACGTTGTACGGTATGCCTAAAGGGTGTCATCTAGCCTTACTGTCCAATCTTTCTTGGAACCGTTGACTTTCTTTTCCAAGATTTTTTTCAGTTCTCTATTCACGACCTCCACTTGACCATTAGTTTGTGGATGGTATGCTATGGATACCTTGTGATGCATGATGTACCTTTTGAACAGGGCCTCAAACTTTGCATTACAAAAGTGTGCTCCTCCATCACTAATAAGCATTCTTGGACCCCGAATCTGGCAAAGAGCTTCTTGATGAATTTGCTCATAAATCTACCATCGTTGGTGGGACTAGTAACCGCTTTAGCCCATTTTGACATATAATCTACTCTCACCAATATGTACTTATGTCCCATGGATGTGGGAAATGGTCCCATGAAATCTATGCCCTATATGTTAAATATTTCTACTTCTAGGATTGTTGATTGAGGCATCTCATCATGTTTGGATTATGTTCCCGGTTCTCTGGCACTTATCATAATGAAGCATATAATTCCTTGCATCCTTGAAGATTATTGGCCAATAGAATATTCATTTAAGCACCCAACTGGCTATTTTATTTGAGCCATAATGCCCTGCATAAGATGAATCATGATACTTTGTTAGTATAGGAACTATTTCTTCTTCTGGAACACATTTCCTTATCAATCCATCAGCACACTGGCGAAATAAGTAAGGTTCCTCCTGTTGATAATAATTGGCACTCGGAAAGAACCTCTTCTGCTATTAATATGAAACATCAGAAGGCACTAAACCGCAGGCTAAAAAGTTAGCCATGTCTGCATACCAAGGAATTTCCTTTCTCTATACCATGAAAATAGACTCATCTGGAATTTCTTATTTGATGGATTCTTTCTCTTCATCCTCCTCCTTATCATTCTCTAGTCATGAAAGGTGATCTGCAATAGTATTTTCAGTTCCCTTCTTATCCCTGATCTCAATATCAAATTCTTGTAGCAACAGTACCCATCGAATTAACCTCGACTTAGCATGATCAGTAAAAATAATGACTTTGGAGCCCAATAAATAAGCTCTAAATTTATCATATGCAAATACCACTACTAAAAGTTCCTTTTTTGTCATGGTGTAATTCAATTGTGGTCCTATTAAAGTTTTGCTAGCATAATAAATGGCATACAATTTTTGTTCTTTTCTTTGCCTTAACATACACCCTAAGGCAAAGTCGCTAGCATCACATATAATTTTGAAGGGCAAGGACTAATCTGGTGAAGTCAAAACTAGAGCTGTGGTTAATGCAATTTTCAAAGTGTTAAAGGCATGCAAGCACTCATCATTGAAATCAAACAAAACATCCTTGACTAGCAAGCTTGTCAAAGGCCTAGCAATAACAGAGAAATTCTTGATGAACTGATGATAAAATCCCGCATGTCCTAGGAAACCATGTATACCTTTCACATTTTTGGAGGTGGCAGATTAGATATTACCTCAATTTTTGCTTTATCCACCTCGATACCTTCTTTGGAAATCTTGTGCCTTAGCATGATCCCTTCATCTATTGTAAAATGGCATTTTTCCCAATTCAGTACTAGGTTGGTTTCCTCGTGGCATTTTAGGACTCTCTCCAGATTCTGCAATCATGACTCAAAAGAGTCTCCAAACACTGAAAAATCATCCTTGAAAATTTCAATGAATTCCTCTATCATGTTAGCAAATATAGCAATTACACACCTTTGAAATATGGTAGGTGCATTACATAAACCAAAAAGCATGCATCTATAAGAAAATGTGTCATATGGATATGTAAAGGTGATTTTCTCTTGATCTTGGGGGAAATAAAAATCTGATTATAGCCGAAATAACCATCTAGAAAATAATAGAAAGAGTGACCTGTTATTTTCTCAATCATTTGATCAATAAAGGGCAAAGGAAAATGGTCTTTCCTAGTAGCAGAATTCAACTTTCTATAATCAATACACACTCTCCAGCCAATTATCGTCTGAGTTGATAGCAATTCCTTCTTTTCATTTTCTATAACAGTCATGCCTCCTTTCTTAGGTACACATTGTACGAGACTCACCTACTCATTATCAGAAATTTGATAGATAATACCTGCATCCGATAGCTTAATCACCTCCTTTTTCATAACATCTTTCATATTTGGGTTGAGTCTCCTTTGCCTCTCATGAACAGTCTTACTGCCTTCTTACAAATGAATTCTATGCATGACCATATCCGGGTTGATTCCCTTAATGTCAGACAATTGCTAGCCTAAAGCTCGAATGTGCTTTTGCACCATTTTGAGTAGCTTGCCCTCCTATTCCAAGGTTAGTTTATTAGATATGATGATTGGCAAAGTTTCATTACTACCTAAGAAAGCATACCTAAAATGCTTTGGCAAAGTTTTCAATTCCAGGATAGGTGGTTTTTCAATCAAAGGAGGAGTAGGGTTAGAATTTCTTACCAGTAATTTTGCTTTAAGTGGCTCACTACCTTCCTCACCTATTTCCTTTGGTTCCTTTTTGATTGATACATCTTTTGGTTCCTCCTTTATCACAGCAGACACACATTCATCGATCACGTCTACCTTCATACACGCCTAACCTTCCATCGCTTATGTCATTGCTTTCCTCATGCAGAATTTTATTCGCTCTTCATCGATTCTCAAGATGAGTTTCCCTTCATGTATGACAACCAATGCTC
Source organism: Dalechampia spathulata (assembly GCA_948192965.1). Classification (NCBI taxonomy): domain Eukaryota; kingdom Viridiplantae; phylum Streptophyta; class Magnoliopsida; order Malpighiales; family Euphorbiaceae; genus Dalechampia; species Dalechampia spathulata. The sequence goes on from CANYBF010404731.1 coordinate 8,845, forward strand.
TCCCTGTGTTGAAGAAAGGTCTTCCTAAGATCAAAGGGCAATTAACATCCTCATTGTAATCCAGCACCATAAAATCCACTGGAATGATGAACTTATCCATCTTCACTAAGACATCCTCAATAATACCGAATGGTTTCTTCACCGATTGATCCACAAATTAAATTACCATGGAAGTAGTTTTGATATCTCCAAGACCTACCTTCTAAAAAATGGCATATGGCATCAAGTTGATACTTATGCCTAAATCATACAAACACTTGTTAAATACTAAATTTCCTACTTTACATGGAATAGTAAAACTTCCTGGATCTTGTAGCTTAGATGGAATTTTACTTGAAATGATTGAGCTACAATTTTTAGTTAGTGATACCAGTTACGTGCCATCAATCATGCATTTGTGTGCTAAGATTTCCTTTAAAAATTTAGCATATTTTAGCATGTCCTGAATCATCTCAGCAAATGTCACCTTGATTCTTCATTTTTTTTAATTTTTCCATGAAAGCGGTAAATTTTTCATCTACTTTTGGCTTCACAAGCCTTTATAAAAATGGAATGGGAGGCATATACTTACCTTGGCCTAGATCATTTTCCTTTTTCTTCTTTCTAGCATGAAAGTCATGATTGTGACTTTGCATGTCACGCTCATGACAGAGACTTTCTTCAGTTTCTGTATGTGTTTGCAAAGTCCTAGCTTTATAGCTCCTCTATCTGTATTCTTCCTCTACATTAGTAGGTTCCTTACATGATTATGACTTTGCATGTCACACTCATGATAGAGACTTTCTTCAATTTCTATATGCATTTGCAAAGTCCTAGCTTCATAGCTCCTCTATCTGTATTCTTCCTCTAAATTAGCAGGTTCCTTACCTTTGTTAGCAAGCTCCTTTCCACTCCTCAGCTAGATTACATTGATTTGCTCTTTGAGGTTTAGCTCCGTGTTACTTGGAAGTCCTCCAAGATTCCTCTGTGCTATTACGGTAGCTAGCTATCCCACTTGCACTTCCAGGTTGTGGATGGAGGAGAAATGGTTCTTTATGACTTGATCAAATTTAGCCTCCATTCTTTTCTGTGATTTCTCTTAACTTGTTAGCTTTATTCCCAGCATCTTTATGAACTTCTCCATTTTGGACTCAAAATTGTTTTAGGGAGGTGCTGGTTGTATTTTTTAAACTTTTCTTGAATTTTTACTCCACGAAAAATTTTGATGGTTTCGCCATCTTGGATTATAAGTGTTGGAGTAAGGGTTGTTACCTTGTCTTCCTATAGAGTGTGGCATATTTCCTATAAAATTAGCTTGCTCCACATTCTCATAAATATTGCAATCATTAACAGCATGTCCTCATTGCCCACACAGCTCACATGAACTTAAAACTTTTGACAAGTTGTTGATTTGCTTTATTAAATTTCCAACTTTTAGCTTGCAAAGAACTAATAGCATCTAGTGATAATACACCTTTTTGTTCTTTGATTACCATTTTAGATCTGTCTGATGCCCATAATGCATTTGTGGCTGCCATTTCCTCCAGCAGTTCATAGGTTACCTCAATTATCTTCTTCATAAGGGACCCTCCAGTTGCTGCATCAATGGTCCCACGTGTAGTCGTATTAACTCCGTTGTAAAAGGTTTGGAGCAGTAATTCTCTAGAAAAATTATGATGAGGATATCTATTTTGAAGCTCCTTAAATCTTTCCTATGTTTCATAGAGAGACTCACTATCCATTTGCTAGAAATTGGTGACTTCCTTGATGATCTTTGTTGTTTTCACCAAAGGAAAGTATTTAGCTAAGAAAACTTCTACCAGCTAGTCCTAATTGGCGATAGATCCTGGGTCAATGAATTTAGCCAAATCTTAACCTTATCTCTTAGTGTAAATAGAAATAGATGCAGTCAGATTGGGTCTTCCGTCACACCATTGTACCTAAATGTATCAAAAATCTCCAAAAAATTCAAGATATGAGCATTACGATCTTGATTTACTAAACTAAAAAATTGTACCAAAGACTACAACATTTGTAGTAGAGCTGGTTTTATTTCAAAGTTGTTGGCTGCAACATATGGTCTCATTATGCTTTGTTAGTTAGCATAGAAACCAGGCCTAACCACATCCATCAATGTCCTTTGTTCTTCCGCCATTTCTACTAGATTTTCCTACATAGTTTGCTCTTGAGCAGCTCTTCAGTTCTCCTTTTCTAGTCTTGTTGAATCTTCGTAAATCTCTTGAAATGGTAATTGGGAGTTCTTGGTTCTTCTCTTGCTCATACACTATAAAAAGAATTTAAATAGAAAATTAAATTCAAACACTTAAATCAAATTATACTCTCTTTGTAGCGATGTTAAACATATAAATCTCTAACAATGGCACCAAAAACTTGATGACATTTCTCCTGAACGACAGTAGTTTTATTTACTACTTTAGTGCAAGCATACAAGTAATTATAGTAAGATATCAATCTTACAAGGATTAATGGCTTATCCACCATTACTTGGATTTCCAATCTGTTTAAGCCACTATAATAGTTTGGTGTTTGGAAATGATCAATTACAATTGTAAGTAAAGAAGCAAAATGGAGTCAATAGTGAAAAGATGAAATAATAATAAGAAGTGTAGGAATACCAAGCCAAAACAATAGTCATGTGCTCATTGCCACCCAAGATATCCAAAAGCATCAATCCCCCTCTCTCGAGGTGAAACCAACTAGATTTTGTTCCAATCTCACAATCACTCTCTCGATCCATTTTCCTCAATCAGAGAAACCATTAAGCAATCATGCAAGAGCTAAGAACATGTAGATCTCTCATACATATCTACGTAACTTGAATGAATAAGTATTTTATAATTAAACTCTCATTGCAATTACAAAGCATAAGAAATCGTTTAGAAATCTAATCTTTAGAATTAAACATCTCATAATGTTCAAGCATTCTATAGTCCAACTCTCGTTGTAATCATAAAGCAGAGATTTCATTTCTAAACCCAATCTTTAAAATTAAATATTCATAGCAATCTAGCAAACACAATCAGTTATCCTAGCTAGGGATTTTAGAAATCAAATCCTACTATAGAGTACTTAGCCACTCATGGTTTACAAGAAACATAAGATAAGATGAAGAAAACAAAGAAGAATAAACTCCAGTAGAGAATAGTGCCAATTACAGTGCCAATCCCTTGATAGGAATAGTCTCTCTTTCCTCTGTATACCCTAGCCACCCTTTGCTGCCTCCTTTTATCTTTGAGTGGAGATCCTCCATCCTTATTTTCAATTTGTTTGTATCTTTGCCCATCTTATAGATTTCATTGCCCATGGGATCTCCTTTAAGGCTTTTTTATTTTTGTTCCCTTCATAGATCCTATTTTCCCCACTCAATCTTCTATAAAAAATCATGCTTTAAATGGCCAATTATTGAGAAGTCACGATCATGACTTTGTAAATCATGATTGTGATTTACTGGCTTGGTGGTCTTTGGGCTCTTCATGCTTTTGTCATGATCATGACTTTGAATGTCACGATCATGATAGACACTTAGGCTCTTATCCCTTTGGCATAGCTTTTGTCACGATCATGACTTTGAATGTCACAATCATGACTTGCTTGAAAGTATCCCTCCTTGCTTCTAGCTTCTGTCATGATCATGGCTTTGAATGTCATAATCGTGACTTGACTCTTCAAGCCCCAAAGTGCTTCATTTCTTCTCAAATGCTTCCCTAACGCTACATACTCAACAAACTCATCAAATTCTACTAAATCAAAGTAAAATCATCACTAATTAACATCAAAAACTACTAAATACTACTAAAACAATCATGCAAGTTGATGTACATCAGAACATCCTCTTGGATGCAGGCTAGGGCAACCTCATCGTCATCAGTGGTAGTCACTATACCCTCATCATATGGATACTTTATCTTCTGGTGTAGGGTGGATGGCATACCTATCAAAGGATGGAACCAAGGTTACTTTAGCAACAAGGTAAAGGACACCGGAATGTCAAGGACTATGAACTCAACAACCGACTCAATTGGCTTGATTGTCACAATCTTCTTTAACTACTTGATCATGATATTCTTAGGTTAGGAAACCCCTTTACCCTTATCCGTAGGTTGCAAGGCTGGAACACTACTTGGACCAACTTCATCCTTAGTAGATTTAGCCTTGGTTAGCTTCTTTGGAGTATCTAGTTTCTTTTTGAGATTAGGAGGAGTGAACACCTTATTACTTTGAGTTAAGTTATGGACCTGAGAGGATATCTTATTAGTACCCAATCCCTTTTGCTACTTAAGGGACTTGGACACTAACTTGGTAACCTTAGGAGTCTTGGCCAACTCACCCTTCTTCGATTTCTAAACCTTTGTTGATTTAGATTTAGACTAAGTAGTTGTAGACTCATCCTTCAAGCTATCATACTAGATATCGATAACATTAATATCAAACCAATTATCAGTCTGAAAGCTAATAGCAGGTAATCGAGCAACCTCCTTACTATTAAAGGGATAGAAGGAATTAAGGATTCGGGATTTAGAGAACATTGACTGGATCATATAGATTTTATTGGTCTTGTGGTAATTTGATATTGGGGTGGCTTTAATGGAAGGCTTGGATTTCTCATATCCTTGAGTCCACTTAAATTGATGAGGTTTTGGATGACACAATTAAGAGAGTGGCAGTCATTAGTATTATGGCCATGGTGCTGGTGGTAGTGACAGTAGGTCTTAGTAGCTACTAAAGCTAGAGGTGTTTTTTTGAAAAATTTTGTTCTAGAGGTTTGATGAGCTTAGCTTTTCAGAGATGTCCAAAAATCTTGGAAAGTGACATTCTAATATTTGAGTATCTTCGGGTTTGGTAGTGTTTTAGAGTATAGAGTTTGGTGTTTGTAGGGCATTAATGTAGTAGGATTTGTGTTGTGTTTGGGTGAAGGTGGTGGTTTTGGGTTTGATGAAGGAAGGCTCCTTCTTATTCAACCCTCAATTTGCTTGATCCTTTGGCCAATTAAGTAAATTTCCTTAAACGTGTGGAAAGTTTGATACTTTAGCTTATCCTGATAGAGTGGCATTGACCCCATGATGAGCTTATTGATCATATTATACTTCAATGACTCCTATTTGACTAGTGTAGCTTTATCCATCCAATGGCTAAAATAATCCATGGATTCATTAATCTTCTATTTCACCATTTCTAGATCTATCAATATGATATTAGAGCAGGATTTAAACCATACTACTTACATAATATAGTACAAAGAGGCTTGCACTCGACTGTGGTTGTCTTGTTGAGGTTGTAGTACCAAGCTAGCATTGGTCCCTCTAATAAGATGAAGAAGAGTCTAACTATCTAATTATCCAATAGGTCAGTAGTGCTCATCATCATGGTATAAGTCTTGAGGTGGTTCTTTAGATCCCTAACTCTATTGTACTTAGAAATATTTGGTAATTTGAACTTAGTAAGTAGTCCTCTGATATCCCCTATAGAGAACTCATCAAAGTCAAGGTTCGAGCCTATCCTTTATTCTTCATGATGGACTGCAGTTGTTCAATCTTTTGTTCAAGTGTAGAAGTTTTCAATTTAAGGATGTGATGCATGTTGAGTGAGACATCATCATCTATTTCATCATCATACAAGTTGATATCTTCCTATTCTCCTTGATAAGGGCTAGTGGAGTGATAAACTTTTAAAGATTAAGAGCCTCTCAAATCTATTATTGCAGGAGAGCTTTCAAGTCATTGGATAGAAACTTGGTCATTGACTGGTTGATGAGCTATTGGACTACAGTAAGTGATACATCATTAAGTGTGGTGACAATAACTTCAGATGGGGTAGCAAGATCCTTGGCAGGTTGTGGTTTTAACATGTTTCTATATATAACATTAAAGGTTAGCATGAATGCATATATATATGTATGTGCTTGCATGGAGTGCACATGATACTATACGTAGGATATATATATATGGCCTATGCTAGGAAACATCCTATGTTATGGCTAAAAAAGGAAATTAGTTAGTATGTATATGCATGTGAGGCAATACATAGGATGTATGCATGACCTATGCTAGGAAACATCCAATGTTATGGCTACAAAAGGAAATTTGTTAGGAAAAATTGTATGGGTATACATGTATGCGTGTTGGACAGAAACACAAAAAGGTTAATGAATATCTAGCATGCAACAACACTCCTGGCCACCTTTATATCTCCATGAAGATTAGTCGATCCAACTATCTCCTAGGTGGGATACTAGCCTAGAGTTACATTGGGAACTCAAGATGCGATACTCTTAGCATGTAAGATAAGTAAAAAGGGTGATCGTTACCCGATCATATAAAAGATTATGATGAAAAACCAATAGCATTTTAGTATGGTCATATTGCTATGATAAGAGAATACTAATAGAATGAGGCATGAGGTTATGTACCCATCATATAATCATGAGGGCATTCTAACTCTTAGCAAAGCAATACAACATGATCATATTGTTATGATAAGAGAATGATAATAGAATGAGGTATGAGGTTATACAACCATCATAGAATCATTAAAGGATTCTAACTCTTAGTAGAGAAATACAGCATGATCATATTTTTATGGTAAGAGAATGCTAATAGAATGAGGCATGAGGTTATGCAACCATCATAGAATTATGAAAGGATTCTAACTCTTAGCAAAGCAATACAGCATGATCATATTATTATGATAAGAGAATGTCAATAGAATAAGGCATGAGGTTATGCAACCATCATAGAATCATGAAAGGATTCCAACTCTTGGCAAAACAATATGACATGATTATATTGTTATGATAAGAGAATGTCAATAGAATGAGGCATGAGGTTATGCAACCATCATAAAGTCATAAAAGGATTCTAATCTTAGCAGAGCAATATGACATGATCATATTGTTATGATAAGAGAATGCTAATATAATGAGGCATGAGGTTATGCAACCATCATAGAATCATAAAAGGATTTTAACTCTTAGTAGAATAATACATCTGTTAACATTATATGTTTGCCCCCTACATAGGCTTGTTTGGTTACCCCTTTCGCACATGTATTAAGACTTATTTTCTTATTTGGATGACTTAATATAGGTTCTCATTCCAAAAAGTAATTTTTATACATGAATTTTGTATATTCATTTGTCATATGGGCACACAGTTTTCCCATCATTTTGTCTGTGCAAGATGGCTGCCCATCATGGGTTTCCTATACAAGCTTACTGGGTTGCCCCTTTTAGGCACGTATTACGACTTATATTCTTATTGGGATGGCTTAATACAGGTTCCCATTCTTAAGAGTAAGTTGTATACATGAATTTTATGTATTCATTTTTCATATGGACACACAGTTTGCCCAATGTTTGGTCTATGCAAGATGGTTGCCCATTATGGGTTTCTTACATATGCTTGCTAGGTTACCCCTTTTAGGTATGTATTGTAACTTGTTTCCTTATTAAGATGGCTTAATATAAGTTCCCATTCCTAAGAGTAAGTTGTATACATGAATTTTATGTATTCATTTGCTATATAGGCACACGGTTTGCCCACCGTTTGGTCTGTGCAAGATGGCTGCCCATCATGGGTTTTCAACTAGTTTAGTTGAAGCAAAGGGACTTTATCCCATATTGACAATCTTAAGGGTGGCACACCTCATAAGGCTCCTATAAATACCAAGGGTATTAGTCTTCTTACATACACACAACATATCATACACATGATATACATTTTAATCTTAAGACATTAAGCTCTAAGGATTAAAATACCTAATTAAACTTTTAATTAGGATTGGTGACTAATTAAATTTAGTAAAATCTTAAGCTTTTGGGAATTTTGGGGAATGACTTCTAGCCCTGGTAAGTCATTTCTTCCTTTGACTTTTTTAAGTTAATTTAGCTTTACTGCCATGTTTAGCTTATTATCTTAATTTAGCTTTACTATCATGCTTAGCTTATTGTTTTATTTAGCTTTACTGCAATGTTTAGCTTTTTACTACCATGTTTTAACTTTTTAACTTTTTATCATCACATTTAGCTTTACTGTCATGTTTAGCTTGTTGCCTTATTTAGCTTCACTGTCATATTTAGCTTCTTGTCATATTTAGCTTTATTGCCATGTTTAGCTTTTTACTGCCATGTTTAACTTTTTACTGCCATATTTTAACTTTTCACTGTCACATTTAGCTTTATTGTCATGTTTAGCTCGTTGTCTTATTTAGATTCACTGCTATGTTTAGCTTCTTATTATATTTAGCTTTACTATCATGTTTAGCTTTTTACTACCATGCTTAACTTTTTACTGCCATATTTAGCTTTACTACCATGTTTAGCTTGATTAGATATTGATTCATTTCTATCTGATGTTTCAAATAATCTTAGAAATTACGGTTTTGCTATTGATTAATTTTGCCTGAAATTGGTCATTTTTGTATGATTTTCACGATCTAACTCGTGTTAATTCATTTTGCATGATTGTTGCCATTACATTCATCATACTTTAGCTCTTGATTTATGCCTTCACATGGCATAGAATTAGTTAATCTAGTCCTAAATTTCATTTTTTACTAATGATTTTGCTTGTTTATTTTACATTTTCACTCATGCATTTTCAGCTCATGCTACCTAAGGTGGAAATTTTCCTGAAGTTGTTGAGACATTCCTTAATGTCTTAGATTTTTGTAATGATGAAGATCTTATGTAATAGAATAGCTTTATTCCCTATTTTGTATGATTTAGCCTTAAATCCCTTGCATATCCCCTATTTTCCTCAATCCCTTTCATCGGCCTTTTTAAGGTTTTATTTCATGGATGGATATTATTATATTCATTATAATATATGTATGCCATGCTATTATGCCATGTCACATGCCATATCATACACCATATCACATATAACTATACCATGTCATAACATATGCTATGTCATAACACATGCCATGTCATACGCCATTATGTCATGCTATGTAGTTTTTACCATGCTATATTATTATGTCATGCTATATGACATTATGTCATGCCATGTCACGTGTCATATTGCCTGCCACATCATATACCATGTCGAATACCACTTTCCATATGTACCACCATGCCATGTCATTTTACTACATCATCATTTCACATGTCATACATATGTCATATCATCCAAATATCATATAACATTACATGTCATTCTACTTGCTACGTTGTACCCTACTTCTCGCTCTAACATGTTGTGTTGTGTGCTTACTATTATGCTCTTGCTTGCTTGCCTGCCTAGGACAATTAATTTTAACTATAATGGTAAAATCAATCTTGAAAACTTATAGAATATATCTTCACCACTTGAACCCATCTCTGAAGGGTTTAACTTAGCACTCATGCTATAGTTTGGTTGAACCATTCGGTGATGACTTCCTTATGACTCTTTTGAGTCCATATCATTCCTCAAGGTAGCCCCTTGAGAAGTCCATGCTTTTGTTCCAACTGTGTTCTTGGTCCGTAAGCCTCATAAACCTCGCTTTGGGTAAGTGGCAGAAATTACATGCTTACAACATTATGATCATATTATTATAATAAGAGAATGCCAATAGAATGAGGCATAAGGTTATGCAACCATCATAGAATCATGAAAGGATTCTAACTCTTATTAGAGTAATATGGCATGATCATATTGTTATGATAAGAGAATATTAATAGAATGAGGCATGAGGTTATACAACCATCATAGAGTCATGAAAGGATTATAACTCTTACCAGAGCAATATGAAATAGGGAAATGCATTGGATTTGGGCTAAGGTTTAGTTTGGTAAGTACAAAATCATCGATATAGGACTATACCTAGTATTTATCTGTTATAGGAATCATCGATGGTCAACAATACAGGGCAGTGAGTAGTGAAGGCAAACTTACTTTCCTAAGGAGTCAAATGGAGTCTAGGGTACTCACTTACCCACAATCACTAGTTCAACTTAGGATAAGGGTGGTGTATACAAACATAAACTATGTACATGATGCAATATAATTAATCCAACTATAATAGTAAAATTGATATGGAAACTCTTAGATGCCACCACTCTTTCACCGTGTATCCCTAGTGGAGTCACCATTGTGGGCAGGGCTTTTATCATGACCTAAAGTGAAGTTTATGATACATGAATCAGGAGTCCACTTAGCATGAAAGTGCAATCTTCTCAAGGGACTACCCTGAGGAATGATACAGACTCAAAAGAGTTACAAGAGAGTCACTATTAGATGGTTCTAGATTTGGTTTAATCGACCCATAGCATAAGTGCTAAGTTAAACTCTTTAAAGATTGGTTCAGGTTATGAAGATCTTTTTTTAACGAGTTTCTAAGATCAATTTTACCATTATAGTTAGAGTTAATTACCCTAAGCAGATGAGCAAGTAATAACGTGATGTAAGCATATAATGTAGTATGTCATAATGATAACCATAGCATAACATAGCAAAGTAAAATGACATATAAGGTTATATGATATAAGTATGGCATTTGGATGGCATGATATATGCATAATGGGTGAAGTGATGATATAGTATAACGATATGGCATATGCATGATATGACATAGTTATGTGTATGTGATGTGATATTTGACATGACATGTGACATGGCATGATATAATGACATGACATAATAGCATACAATATAGCCAGTGATATGACATAGTGGCATATGATATAGGATAGTTGTATGTAAGGTAGCATGTGACATAACTGTGAGCGCTTAGTTTCTACCAGAGCCCAGAGCGAGGCTTGCGATGCTCACGGATCGAGGACCGCACTTGGAGTGAAAGCGCAGTCTTCCTAAGGGGTTCCCTTAGGGAATGATACGGACTCAAAAGAGTCACAAGGGAGTCAGCACCGGATGGTTCCGGATTGGTCCAACCGACCCATAGCATGAGTGCTAGTTAAACCCTTCAGAGATTGGGTTTAGGTGATGGAGATCTATTCTATGAGTTTCCAAGATCAATTTTACCATTATAGTTGGGATTAATTGTCCTAAGCAGGCAAGCATATGAGCGTATATGTAAACACACAGCGTGGCATGTGATTTGGCATTGCAAGGTTGCACGTAGAATGGCATATAATGCTATATGGCATTTGGATGGCATAGCATATAAAATAGCAATAAAATAACATGGCATATGCATGACATGTGAGCATGTATGACATATCATATGCATGATATGGTAACCTAGTATGATATGTAAGCACATAATCATGGAAAATAGTGTATAGCATTATGCATTAATGTTTTGAATTGTATTGGCATTGGGCATATGCATGGTGTACGAAGTGAAATGAGTGGCATAGCGTATGCATGATATGTGATATGATGTATGACATGGCATATGCATGACATGGCATAGTGGATGACATACCATATGCATGGCATGTGAAGTGATACATGGAATATCATGTGCATGATATGTGGGATGATATATGGCATGGCATATGCATGACATGGCATAGTGGATGACATACCGTATGCGTGGCATGTGAAATGATGTATGACATGGTATATGCATGTCATGTGAGGGTGTATGACATATCATATGCATGATATGTGAATATGATATGTGACATGGCATGTGCATGACATGGCATAGTGGATGACATACCATATACATGGCATATGAAATGATGTATGGCATGGTATATGGATGATATGGCATAGCGTATGACATATCATATGCATGGCATGTGAAATGATGTATGACATGGCATAGTGGATGCGTATGTGAATGTGTATTCAACATGGTATATGGTATGACATACGGCGTGTCATGTTCTATAGGATAGCGTGGCAAGTTGCGCGTATTGCATTGCGTATTGGCATATTTGGATTGTATTGGCATACGAGATAATATATATTATGGCATGGCATATGCATGGCATGGCATAAAAGTGTGTGATGTGTCATGTGATATGGCATGTGACATGATGACATATATTTAGCAAATATAAATCCATCCATGAATAAATATGCCGAAAGGCTGGTGAAATGGATCGAGGAGAATGGAGGATACACGTGGGATTTAATGCTAAATCCTAAAATGGGGAATAATGTTATTCTATTACAAAGGATCTTTGTCTGTACAAAAATCCAATACATTTAGTAATGTCTCAACCTCCTCGGGAAATTTTCACCTTGGGTAGCACGAGTGAAAATGCAAATAAACAAGCAAGATCGTTAATAGCAAACAAAATTTAGGACTTGATTAACTAATTCTATGCTATATTAAAGCACGAATCAAGAGCCAAAGTCCGATGGATTTAAGATGACATGACATAATAGCATATGACATTATGATGTGGCATGTAACATGGTAACATGGCATAGTGGTGTATGACATGTTATATGGCATGATGACATGGCATATGGCATGATGACATGACATAATGGCGTATGACATGTGATGTGGCATATTAGCATATGACGTGGCATGATGTCATAATATTCATGAGTTACTATTCATCATGGCATGTGGCATGATGACATGGCATAGTGGCGTATGACATGTGACGTGACATATGAGCATATGATATGGCATGATGACATGGCATAAATGGCGTATGACATGTGACGTGATATATTAGCATATGACATGGCATGATGACATGGTATAAATGGCGTATGACATGTGACGTGACATATTAGCATATGATGTGGATGATGGCATGATATAAATAATATTCATAAATTACTATTTATGAGTTACTATTCATTATGACATGTGGCATGATGACATGGCATAGTGGCGTATGATATGTGATGTGATATATTAGCATATGATGTGGCATGATGACATGGTATAAATGGCGTATGACATATGACATGACATATTAGCATATGACATAGCATATTAGCATATGACGTGGTATGATGACATGGCATAAATGACATATGACATGGCATAGTGAAAAGCTAAACATGGCAATAAAGCTAAATAAAATAATAAGCTAAACATGGCAGTAAAACTAAACTAAGATAATAAGCTAAACATGGTAGAAAAGCTTAAATAACTTAAAAAGTCGAAGGAATAAATGACTTACCAGGGCTAGAAGTCGCTCCCCCCAAATTCCCAAAAGCTTAGGATTTTAGTAAAAATTTAATTAGTCACTAAACTTAATTAAAATTTTACTTAAGTTATTTTAATCCTATGTCTTAAAATTAAAATTCTTATCATATGTATGATATCTTGTGTATCCTTTTAATGATATGTTTTTATGTGTCGAAAGAGGAAGGCTTGACCTTGTATTTATATTAGCCTTAGGAGGGCTGGCACCCTTAGGCTTAGCAATGTGGGATAAGGTCCCAAAACTAGGTGAGCAGCCATTTTGTACGAGCCAAACGGAGGGTGAAACATGTGCCCAAATGGCAAATGAATATACAAAATTCATATTTGTAACTTGCTCTTAGAAATGGAAACTTAAACCAAGCCATTTCGATACCGAAACAAGTTGCAATATGTGCTCAAAGTGGGCATCCCAACCAGCCTGTGCAGGCTGTCCCGGAAATCAGTGATGAGCAGCCATTTTGGACGAACCAAACGGGGGGTAAACGGTATACCTAAATGGCAAATGAATATGCAAAATTCATGTCTGCAACTTACTCTTGAGAATGGAAACTTGAATCAAGCCATTCCAATACCGGAATAAGTCGCAATACATGGCAAAGTGGGCACCCCAGCTAGCCTCTACAGGCTGTCCCAGAAATCTGTTATGAGTAGCCATTTTGGACGGACCAAACGGGGGGCAAACGGTGTGCCCAAATGGCCAATGAATATGCAAAATTCATGTCTACAACTTACTTTTAAAAATGAAAACTTGAATCAAGCCATTCTGATACTGGAATAAGTCACAATACGTGCCCTAAGTGGGCACCCCAGCCAGCCTATGCAGGCTGTCCCAGAAATTTGTGATGAGTAGTCATTTTGGATGGACCAAACGGGAGGCAAACGGTGTGCCCAAATGGCAAATGAATATGTGAAATTCATGCCTGCAACCTACTCTTGGGAATGGAAAGTTGAATCAAGCCATTCCAATATCGAAACAAGTCGCAATACGTGCCCAAAGTAGGCATCCCAGCCAGCCTGTGCAGGCTGTCCCAGAAATCTGTGATGAGTAGCTATTTTGGATGGACCAAACAAGAGGCAAACGGTGTGCCCAAATGGCAAATGAATATGCAAAATTGATGTCTGCAACTTACTCTTGGAAATGGAAACTTGAATCAAGCCATTCTGATACCAGAATAAGTTGCAATACGTGCCCAAAGTGGGCACCCCAGCCAGCCTGTGCAGGCTGTCCCAGAAATCTGTGATGAGCAGCCATTTTGGACGGACCAAACGGGGGGCAAACGGTGTGCCCAAATGGCAAATGAATATGCAAAATTTATGTCTGTAACTTACTCTTGAGAATGGAAATTTAAATTAAGCCATTCTGATACCGGAATAAGTCGCAATACATGCCTGAAATAGGCACCCTAGCCAGCCTTATTTTGCTATATGCTACATGCATAGTGCTATACACCCTATTCATACATTTCACCTCGTATGGGTGAAATGTAATGCTTGTCACATGTCAACTGAGATGCAATTGACATTCTGAGTCACTTTGTAGTCTTGAGTTTTGCCAATTCGACCTTGAATGATGAGTTCCATTAATGGGCCCATTTTGGGCCCACAATGCTATATGGCCCAAAATGTGACATTTAGCATGCCAAGTATTATGCCTCGCATAAGCAATATGTAGAATGTGTTTTGTGCATACAAAAAACTCAGAGTGGGTTGACAGAGGTGGTGGGCCCCACCAGTGCCTTTGGTGGGCCCGGAATGTGGCATTTGGCACCCCAAGTGTTGTGCCTCGTGCAGTTATCAGTGAAAATATGTTCTGTGTGCATAGAACACGCAGAATGGGCTAATAGGGGTAGCGGGCCCCATAGTACGGTGTGCCCGAAATGTGGCATATGGCATGCGGTGTGCTCTGCCTTGCATAGGCAACATGTTAGGTACTCTGTATAAACATAATATTCAAAATAAGCTAATGAGGGTGATGGGCCCCACATGTGGGCCCCACTAACACGTGGGCCCCATTGAGCCATTTTTCATAGCAGATAATGCTACGTACTCTGCTTCATGTAAGTAAGATGAAATGTGTTTTGTATGCACAGAACGCTCAAAAAAGGCTGACAAAGGTAGCGGGCCTTGCCAGACATCATGGTGGGCCCCACCAACTACGATGTACTCTGTGTCCCAGAATACTCAGGGGGAAGCCATAGAGGCATATATGTATAATCGGGATCGATATCGGGACTAATACTGAGCCGAATCAACAGAAACCTGAAATTGCACGAGGGTGAAAAGTCGTGGTCAACAACAACATATATTATGGTAAATATAATAGCAAAATAAAACCATCCACACAAAATAAAACTTAAGTAATGGTCGGTGAAATGGATAGGAGAGATAGGGGGATACATATGAGATATGAAAATAATACAACTCAGGGAAATAACAAAATAGAAACGTGATCTATTATAATATGGTGTTGACCCTGACTTTTCACCATCGTGCAATTTCGGGCTTGTGTTAATTCGGCTCAATTTTAGTCCCCGTATCTACCCCGATTATTGCATATAAGCCTCTGTAGGCTTCCCATGGGTATTCTGGTGTACATAATACATCAGACCTGATGGGGCCCACCACGATGCCTAGAAAGGCCCACCACCCTCATTTCTCCGTTCTGAGTATTCTATATATGCAGAACACCCTTCACTGTTGCCTACGCAAGGCAAACCACTTGAAATGCAAAATATTACATTTTTGGCCCTATGCACTATTCACCATGAATAGTGCATAGGTGGGACCCACCAAAGGTACTGTTGGGCCCTGCTACCCATTTTGCCCATTTTAAGTGTTCTATACACACAGAACACATTTTCATTGATGCCTATGCAAGGCAGGCTAAATGCCACATTTTGGCCATATGGCACTATGGGCCCAAAATGGGCCCATTAAAGGAACTCGTCGTTCGGGGTCGAATTTGGCAAAATTCAAAACTGCAAAGTGACTCTGAATGTTGATTGCATCTCAGTTGACATGTGGCATGCATTACATTTCACCCATATGAGGTGAAATACATGAATTAGGTGTATAGTACTATGCGCGTAGCATATAGCAAAATAAGGCTATCCCTGGTGCCCACTTCGGGCACGTATTGCGACTTGTTCCGGTATCGGAATGGCTTCATTCAAGCTTCCATTCCCAACAGTAAGTTGCAGACATGAATTTTGCATATTCATTTGCCATTTGGACACATCGTTTGCCCCCCGTTTGGTCCGTCCAAGATGGTTGCTCGTAACAGATTTCTGGGACAGCCTGCACAGGCTATCCACGGTGCCCACTTCGGGCATGTATTCCGACTTGTTCCGGTATCGGAATGGCTTCATTCAAGCTTCCATTCCCAAGATTAAGTTGCAGACATGAATGTCGCATATTCATTTACCATTTGGGCACACCGTTTGCCCCCCGTTTGGTCCATCCAAAAAGGCTGCTCGTAACAGATTTCTGGAACAGCCTGCACAGGCTATCCCCAGTGCCTACTTCGGGCATGTATTCCAACTTGTTTCGGTATCAAAATGGCTTCATTCAAGCTTTCATTCCCAAGAGTAAGTTACAAACATGAATTTCGCATATTCATTTGCCATTTGGGCACACTGTTTGCCCCCCGTTTGGTCCGTCCAAAATGGCTGCTCGTAACAGATTTCTGGGACAGCCTGCACAGGCTATCCCCGGTGCCCACTTCGGGCACGTATTCTGACTTGTTCCGGTATCGGAATGGCTTGATTCAAGCTTCCATTCCCAAGACCAAGTTTCAGACATGAATTTTGCATATTCATTTACCGTTTGGGCACGTGTTTTGCCATCTGTTTGGCTCATGCAAAATGGCTATCCGCCATAGTTTTTTCCACATTGGAAAAAAATGGGATTTTGTCCCACATTGTCAATCTCATGGCTTGCACCCGCCCTAAGGCTAATATAAATACAAGGCTAAGCCTTCCTCTTCCAACACACAAAAAATATCATAAAAATGATACATAAGATATCATACATATGATAAAAATTTTAATTCTAAGACATAGGATTAAAATAACTTGGTAAAATTTTAATTAAGTTTAGCGATTAATTAAATTTTCACTAAAATCCTAAGCTTTTGGGAATTTTGGGGGAGCAACTTCTAGCCCTGGTAATTCATTTCTTCCTTTTACTTTTTAAGTTAATTAAGCTGTTCTGCTATGTTTAGCTTATTTTCTTAATTTAGCTTTACTGTCATGTTTAGCTTATTGTTTTATTTAGCTTTGCTGCCATGTTTAGCTTTTTACTATGCCATGTCATATGCTATTTATGCCATGTCATCATACCAACATGCCATGATGAATAGTAACTTATGAATAGTAACTCATGATTATTATGCCATCATGCCACGTCATATGCTAATATGTCACGCCACATGTCATACGCCGTTTATGCCATGTCATCATGTCACATGCCACACCACATGCCATACGCCATTTATGTCATGTCATCATGTCACATGCCATGTCACATGCCATACGCTATTTATGCCATGTTATCATGTCACATGACATGCCACATGCCATACACCATTTATGCCATGTCATCATGTCACATGCCACGCCACATGACATACGCCATTTATATCATGTCATCATGTCACATGCCATGCCATTATGCCATGTTATCATGTCACATGCCACGCTATATGCCATACGCCATTATGCCATGTCATCATGTCACATGCCATGCCACATGTCACACGCCATTATGTCATGCTATCATGTCACATGCCATGTCACATGTCATATACCATTACGCCATGTTATCATGCCACGTCATCATGCCATATACTATTATGCCATGTCACCATCAGACTTCGGCTCTTGATTCATACTTTAACATAGCATAGAATTAGTCGATCAAGTCCTAAATTTCATTTGCTATTAACAATCTTGCTTGTTTATTTGCATTTTCACTCGTGCTACCCAAGGTGGAAATTTCCCGAGGAGGTTGAGACATGACTAAATGTCTTGGATTTTTGTACCGACGAAGATCCCTTGTAATAGAATAGCATTATTCCCCATTTTAGGATTTAGCATTAAATCAATGGTAAAATTGATTTGGAAACTGATAGAATAGATCTCCACCACCTGAACCCAATCTCTGAAGGGCTTAATTAGCACTCATGCTATGGGTCAGTTGGACCAATCCGGAACCATCTGGTGGTGACTCCCTTGCGACTCTT